>APFE031724300.1:0-84375 GCA_000404065.3 Pinus taeda
ATAATAATAATAATAATAATAAAATAATACATATTAGTCACAAGTAATTACCATGATAAGAAATTCTATCATCTTGTTGAAAAATGTAGCAAGAAATTCTCAATTTGATTTTTCCTTGATTAAATAAAGAAAATTCGAATTTCCACATAAGTAGACAATTTGGACGCATTTAACTTGTGTGACATGGCTTGTGTCACCTAGTTTACTTAGTAAATTCGAGTTAGAGGAGTTAGAGTTCAATTAAGCATGTGTGATTGCTAATTTGTAGCAATCAAGGTCAGTTATCTCAAGTTGTTTTCAATTAAACTAGTTCTAACTTTTGGAGGAACTAGTGGAAGGTTAGTTGTGGAGTGGGACTTCAGTCAAAATCAATGATCATCCAGTTAAATAATCATTCAACCTGTTGAAGCCCCGAAAATCGGGTCGACAACAAGGGGGATACTCACCCGGTCCGGACCTTGGTTGATAGCTCCTTATCCGTTTGGTATAGTGAGTCCGACTAGAGATAATGGGACCAATTTCCCAATATAAGGGTGTGTTTGTGTAGAATTGGATGTTGCTGATCTAAAGTTCATATCTGAGCTACTTTAATCTAACTCTATTCTATTGTAATCTAATGAAAACAACACATCTACTCTATGCTAACTCGGGATGTAATTCTTCTATTATGCGATCTAAAGAGATTTCAAATAATAGCTGGTAATAAAGATCATCCAACAATTATAAGAATAGAAATTAGTTAAGATGAACCACTTTGCATAAAAAGTTAAGCAAAACAGTTGTGAACAGCATATCGCATAATAATTTATTCACACATTAAACATAAATAAATGGCTCCACCGTACAAAAGTTCCAAATGGTAACACAAACATTCATGTAATAATATATAAACAACTAAAAACTGTATATTGCTTTAAGAATATAAGCAGAAATGATCAAGAGATAAAAGTACCATTTATGACTGGTCCTTACTCATAAGCTTCAAGCAACAATCGATTATCTTTCCTTTTCTTATTATCTTACTAAGAGTACCCAAAAAAAGTGCAACATTCAGTAGCAGTATCAAATGCAAACATCAATAAATGCTCGATCCTTCCATTCATCAAAACCCTCCTTTGAGGGTGCAAAAGTGCATGTTCTGAGGATAAGTTTTTGACAAATTTCTGGACCCTTCTCTAAATGCATGAGAAAGGTTTAAATACTACTAACTAAATCTGATAATAAGTTATTTACAAAAAATCAGGATGCGGTTTTCAAATGACCGCCCTTTTTCTAATCTAATTTTTAAGAAAAAAATAAGAGTCCAAATTAAGCTATTTCTGTATCTGGTCTTTAAAGTTGCATGTGTTCAACATTTGTTTGAGGAGAGTTGGTTGGCTAACTTCTGCTTTGAGCTGTGCTGAGAAAACGAAATCAACGAGTGCTGGCACCACCTTTTCAGCCGTATTTGTGATACATTTCACGGTCATCCACTGACTATGCGGTTTAACCAAATATGTCCAGTAACATTCCCAATTTAATCCTTTTAGTACTTGGATTTCCTTTTCCTTTTCCCGTGCTTTCTGCTTCCAATCTTCCTCTAATTTTGATTTGTTTGGCAAATACCCCGGAACAGTTTCTACGATTAGATTTGCTCTGCGCAAATTCTCATCTATACAGTCGATGAGAATACTTGCTGTTGTAGCTGTTGTACCTGCCGCCTTTTCTGCTTCTTTGATTTGATCATCCCATTTACTAAAGAGCAACTCTTTATGATTCTCGTTTATCCTGGGTGCGCCTTCATCAAATAAATCCTTTTTTCCAAAGAATACCTTCACCTTGACCATAGTTGTGAAATTCTGAGCAATTTCATTTAGGTCAAATGGTCTTGCCGGGATTTTAAATAACTGGAGACATGTTATATTCTGTATTTCTGTGAATGCGTGACGTACATCGAATAGTGAAAAGGCCCCACAAGCCACAGGAAACTGTGGCCATATGGCCTTCTTCTTGTTCTTTAAATCTTTTGTTAGGTCACCTTCTAAATAGGTTTGATAAGCAATTTCTCGAGCCAAAAGTTTATCGGGGATATATAAAGGTAGAACATGAGGGGGGATAGTGCTTCCAAAAACTCTAATATAAGTGAAAAATTCCTCCCCGAACCATCTTGCGATGGGGATGATATCTATATGTGCCTCGGGTGAGCACCTTGGGGGGTCTTTATTATATATCTTTCTATACAAGGGTAGGATAAGCCCGTGACAAATTTGGTAAAAATGTGGAACGAACTGGGAGTCCCATAATATCTTATGATAGACATGAATGGGTAATGGGTCTTGAGTCATCCATTTCCAACCCAAAACAGGAAATTTAGACACATAACAAATAGAGTCCATAACATATGCGGATAGGAAAAACGGGGGATAGATCCCTTGAGACATGGATCTTTTAGACCGGTAATTGAGAATAGCTGTGACCAGATTATCAGAAAATACCTTGGCCCAATCTATAATTACGACATTTGTAGCAGCATCTATTAATGGCAACCATGTAGATGAAAACTTATTGATATCTGGCTTCCCAAACAATCTACAAAGCATGGCTGCAGCAAAACAATATGGGGAGGTGAGGGAACTAGTGCTGTACATACCGCTCTTGTCTTTCTTGAGAGGTTCATCTTTTTTGGACCAATCCTTGGTGGTCTCTGATAGGTCTGGGTTTTCTGCAACGAATTTCTCAGTGAATTGCGTGTTGTAAGTTGCCTGCGGCTCAGGAAGATGGTACATGAGTTTTAAATCTTGTACAACGAACGATCCGATGAGCCCTTGTCCTTGGATCTTGAACTTTCTGTCCTTCATTTCTGCATTATCAAGTATCCACTTGATCATGTCAATATATGGGAGAATTTTGGGTCTTGCTGTTATCCTATGTAGGAATGAGCAAGCTAATTCTTCTAGGGATGCCTCGGAAGATCCCTGTGAATTTGAGCCAATGGCAACCTTCATTATTCTGGGGTTTTCTTCTTCAAGAAGTCTGTACATGCCTTCCCATGTTGATATCCCCGCATCTCTGTTACACGCTGTGTCTGTGTATAATGGTGCCATCCCCTTCACCTCGGAGCTCTGAGCTTTACTTTTCTTTCCCATTTCTTCCGGCGTATTGCCTTGTATAGTGCTCCGCTCTCTATTCCTGCAGTTCACAAGTGAAATGGAAATGATTGATCAAGAAAGGTGATGGGAGAGTTTTAAATGCAGCAGATACATCAAATATGCCACCTTACGTGAAGAAATTCTTCGAAAAGCACGCGTCCATGTTTCATTAATAACTGGCAACTAATCCTTTATTAACATTTAAAGCGCATGATCTTGAGTCAGATTATAATAGGTGGCGTTTCTTGAATAGCGTGCCCGAAAGATTCGTGATGGAGCGATTATGCGATTTGCATCGCAGCATCGCAGATCGCGACATCACAATCATCGCAATCATCGCAGGCCGCGATATCGCGATGTCGCAGATTGCAGAAGTTTTATGTTCGCCAAATTTCGCTAGCCTATTCCCTGCGATATGCGATCTTGTGATCAGTGTTATCGCAGATCGGTAAATCTTGAAGTTTTTCTTATTAGCTCTTTCTTATTGCGATGCGATAGCCAAATGATGGGTATTTACTATCATTTTGCTATGCGGCTTTCCTCTTTTGAGATTTTTCTCATCATAACTTAGGTTTTTAAAGTATTCAAAAGATCTTTCTAAGCTTACGATGGTGACCTTATTTTGGAGAAAAGAAACTCTTGCTTTTCCTAAAATTTTAACTAAGGGTCCCCATTCATTTAGTATTTTGGATAACACTTAAATTAAAAGTGGGGGGTTGTTGCTGGCCATAACAATTGGCGATTCACTTGGGAGAACCAATTATCTCTGTTTTTCTTTTGAACTTTTCAAACTTCCAAAATAGAAAGTTTTTTAGAAATCTCAATCTTTATTATGGAAAGATGAAGTATATTATGCTCTAAACTGTCACGATATTTTGTTTCAACCTCTTTCCATTTTAAATATTCGCTTCTCTAGCTTGTCCTTGCATTTACATCATCCATTACTTGGTCTTGTAAAAAATAAAGTTTTCCCTATGAACCAGTTTTAAATATGCTCATTTGTCGTAGGTAGAGCCTCTGCTGCCAGCAGGCGTCCATAGCCTCGACAGGGTTACCTGTTACCCAGCAATGATCCTTTATCCTGCTTAAGGCGATCTACAACTCTCAAAGAAAAAACCCATATTTGACACTTATTGCTTTGATTTTCTTCTTTATTCTTAAAGAACAATGTCTTGGTTTGGTAGCCAAATTATGACAGAGTCATTCACTTGATTTACACTTTTGCTGAACAAGCTGGCTCGTGATGAGACCCCTTGTCTTTTGATTTCAACAATCTTGAGTCATTTCCCTGTTTTGGTGGACAGTATTGGCAAAGTCAGCAAGTTATAATACTTGTGATCATGATAAGACGACTCGTGATGAGACCTCTTATTCTTTAAGACAAAGTGTATTCATGGATTATTCCTCTGAATGCTACGATTTTCTTTAGCAGGGAGGAAGTCATTTTTTCCTTAAGAAAGTTATGGACGACAATGATAGAGTTTGAAAACAGCTGCTTTACAGAGAATCCCTATTTTTCTATTGATACCTTTCATTGTGCTGATATAAAACAATTTCTTCGCCAAAGGTTGCTTCGTCAAAATTTTTGGAAGTTAAAACTAGTATCGTATCTGGGTTAAAGTTTTTTAATAGCATCTAGTAATAATAAAGATCAAGTTTCCAAAAGATTTGCTATTTATACAGGCAAGAGTTTAAAATCTGAAAAAGAGAAATGGTGTCTTTAGTAAATGTTAGATGTTGTTTAACCAAAGCAAATTTTATTTAGGGGGAAAAATATTTAAAGAAATGAGAGGTGACTATTCCCTTGGATTATATACAATAGGGATAATCTCTTCTTTTATTTTTCCTATCAACTTTAAAAATTAACTTATCCAACTAGTAACCTAACTAAATTACTCCTACTCCTATTTTAACTATATACAGACAAATTGACTAGATAAAATGATATTTCCAGTGAAACCATCTTTTCATTTTTATTCCTATACATATGAACCCTTTAAACATTAGTGTTAAGATAAAAGCTTTTCTTGGACTGTCAATATTGAATGTAGAATTAGAAAGTGAAACTTCAGTCGGAATTCTGCTCGAAATTTCTTTTTTTATGAAATCTTCTTTCTAATTGGATACCTATTGGATCGTAGAAATCAGGATGAATTTCTGTTATGGATTGACGATCATTCAATAGGAAAGATGACAGGCTAATTTTACTGGCCTGAAATTTATTATGCGTTAAAGTCGAGCTTTTAGCAATTTCTGGTAAAAGGAAAGTTTCCACATATAAATCACTAAAAAAAATGAAAAATAGATGGAAATTTTCCAAAAGAGAATTGTCAATTATCATGAATTGCTGGTAAGTTTCCAAAAATACTTTCTTTCGTTGATGATGTTTTCAAAGACATAGAAGTTTTTCAAGGAAGGTTGTTATTGACTGATTTTGGCTTTGACACAATTCAGCTTCCCAAAAAGGTAACGCATCTCTCGAGTGTTCTTTGATCAGGTGTTCAATATACCATAGCAATCTATCAAAAGTCTAAAAATTTAAAACACAATCCGATTTTATACAAAATGAATGCAGGCGAGAAAGAATGTAATGATTATCTGTACAAATAGTGTTATAAGGCAACTGGGATTGATCTGGAATAGCTTCTTTTTCACAAGGATTGGCTAGAATCATGGGATCTGAGTGATTTCGATTTTCATCTTGTGAATCAGAAGACAAATCATGATTGGGAACAGGCATGGTGGTTTTCTCATGATATGAATCATAGATTGGGATTTCGTCTCGGATAGTAAAATCATGCAAATGATCCGTCACTCTGAAATGAGGATTGACTGGTATAATTCTTGAATTAGAATATTTCTCATTATCTGAGTTCTGTTGAGTTACTTGAGATAAATCAACATTATCATCGGCTAAGTAGCTATCATACATGACTTCACAGGATTCCCTGGATTTTTCTTTTTTTATCCCGTATATTCAAAAAGGGAAGGTCAAGTCGTTCATGTTTGAAAAGGACAAAAGGAGTTTCTATAGCTGTCTTTTTATCCTGAAATCCTAACGGTGATTTACTTGGAGAATCCTCTGTATCTTTTGGGATTTTATTAATACTAAGGGGAAGAAAATTATCATCACTAAAAACATCAGGATAAAGAGAAAAATGTGATTTTGAAACAATGCATTTGAAAATATCATCGTGAAGAATTTCTTGTTGATCACATTCATCGTAGATATTAGGCTTTAGATCATACCTTTGTGTGTTTGTATTTTCCGAAAGAGAATCAGTTTGTTGTTCTAACCTTGATATATGCATTTGTCGACTTGCGATGATATTATCTAACCTTGTCTCCAAGTCGCTTTCTATTTCCAAGGTAGGCTTTCTTTCAACATTCTCGCTTGTGTCTTCTTGTATTAGAGCGGGCATGTCTTCTAATCTTCGGGAAGTTTCTTCATCATGAATAATTCGCATATTCAAATTGGAATTTTCATTCATATTAAAAGAAAATGGAACTAGACTTGGACTAACTTCTGCTGGATCGGGCACAGGAGGCAGAGAATAGTTATGCTTAGCACAATCTAAAGACTCTTCATCCATGAGTTCGTTCTCAATATCATATTTTAGACAATTAAGATGAAATCACATATTAAAATCCCTAACAGATTCACCTTCTTTTCGTAGATATTCAATTTCATCATATACCTGATCATAATCATAGCAATCAAATTCAAAAATGAAAGCCTTGACGAATTGGTCCCAGCTGTGAATTGAGGCAACTGGGAGGGTTCTACACCAGTTTCTTGCTTCTGCTGTGAATGTGAGAGTAAAAATTCTGCATAAAATGCCTTCGTCAATTCCTTGGACGTTCGAACTTAAAACACTTTGAATAAATTGAAGGGCGTGATTAAAAGCGGAAGAATTACTCTTACCATTGAATTTTACCTGAGACAAGAGTCTTACCACTTCAGGTGGGGTGTTGGAAGATGCACGAACATGGATACAACTCCAAATAGGAAGTTTGAGAGAAGTCATCTTAATTCAAATATCACAGTTACCCACAACTCCAACAGACAACATGCTTTAGGCCCTCCTTCTAGCGCCAAATATGTTGAAGCCCCAAAAATCGGGTCGACAACAAGGGGAATGCTCACCCGGTCCGGACCTTGGTTGACAACTCCTTATCCGTTTGGTATAGTGAGTCCGACTTGGGATAATGGGACCAGTTTCCCAATCTAAGGGTGTGTTTGTGTAGAATTGGATGTTGCTGATCTAAAGTTCATATCTGAGATACTTTAATCTAACTCTATTCTATTGTAATCTAATGAAAACAGCACATCTAATCTATGCTAACCCAGGATACAATTCTTCTATTATGTGATATAAAGAGATTTCAAATAATAGCTGGTAATAAAGATCATTCAACAATTATAAGAATAGAAATTAATTAAGATGAACCACTTTGCATAAAAAGTTAAGCAAAACAGTTGTGAACAACATATCACATAATAAGTTATTCACACATTAAACATAAATAAATGGCTCCATCGTACAAAAGTGCCAAATGGTAACACAAACATTCATGTAATAACATATAAACAACTAAAAACTGTATATTGCTTTAAGAATATAAGCAGAAATTGATCAAGAGATAAAAGTACCATTTATGACTGGTCCTACTCATAAGCTTCAAGCAACAATGATTTATCTTTCCTTGTTCTAATATCTACTAAGAGTACAGAAGTGCAACATCAGTAGTAAGCAGATATCAAATGCAAACATAATAAATCTCGATCTTCCATTCATCAAACCTCCTCTGAGGTGCAAAAAGTGCATGTTCTGAGGATAAGTTTTTGACAAATTTATGGACCCTTCTCTAAATGCATGAGAAGGGTTTAAATACTACTAACTAAATCTGATAATAAGTTATTTACAAAAAATCAGGATGCGATTTTCAAATGACCGCCCTTTTTCTAATCTAATTTTTAAGCAAAAAATAAGAGTCCAAATTAAGCTATTTCTGTATCTAGTCTTTAAAGCTGCATGTGTTCAACATTTGTTTGAGGAGAGTTGGTTGGCTAACTTCTACTTTGAGCTGTGCTGAGAAAACGGAATCAATGAGTGCTGGCACCACCTTTTCAGCCGTATTTGTGATACATTTCACGGTCATCCACTGACTATGCGGTTTAACCAAATATGTCCAGTAACATTACCAATTTAATCCTTTTATTACTTGGATTTCCTTTTCCTTTTCCTGTTCTTTCTACTTCCAATCTTCCTCTAATTTTGATTTGTTTGGCAAATACTTCGGAACAATTTCTGCGATTAGATTTGCTCTGTGCAAATTCTCATTTATACAGTCGATGAGAATACTTGTTGTTGTAGCTGCTGTACCTTTCGCGTTTTCTGCTTCTTTGATTTGATCATCCCATTTACTAAAGAGCAACTCTTTATGATTCTCGTTTATCCTAGGTGCGCCTTCATCAAATAAATCCTTTTTGCCGAAGAATACCTTCACCTTAACCATAGTTGTGAAATTTTGAGCAATTTCATTTAGGTCAAATGGTCTTGCTGGGATTTTAAATAACTGGAGACATGTTATATTCTGTATTTCTGCGAATGCATGACCTACATCGAACAATGAAAAGGCCCCACAAGCCACAGGAAACTGTGGCCATATGGCCTTCTTCTTGTTCTTTAAATCTTTTGTTAGGTCGCCTTCTGAACAGGTTTGATAAGCAATTTCTCGAGCCAGAAGTTTATCGGGGATATATAAAGGTAGAACATGAGGGGGGACAGTACTTCCAAAAACTCTAATATAAGTGAAAAATTCCTCCCCGAACCATCTTGCGATGGGGATGATATCTATCTGTGCCTCGGGTGAGCACCTTTGGGGGTCTTTATTATATATCATTCTATACAAGGGTAGGATAAACCCGTGACAAATTTGGTAAAAATGTGTAACGAACTGGGAGTCCCATAATATCTTATGATAGACATGAATGGGTAATGGGTCCTGAGTCGTCCATTTCCAACCCAAAACAGGAAATTTAGACACATAACAAATAGAGTCCATAACATATGCGAATAGGAAAAATGAGGGATAGATCCTTTGAGACATGGATCTTTTAGACCGCTAATTGAGAATAGCCGTGACCAGATTATCAGAAAAGACCTGGGCCCAATCTATAATTACGGCATTTGTAGCAGCATCTATTAATGGCAACCATTCAGATAAAAACTTATTGATATCTGGCTTCCCAAACAATCTACAAAGCATGGCTGCAGCAAAACAATATGGGGAGGTGAGGGAACTAGTGTTGTACATACCACTCTTGTCTTTCTTGAGAGGTTCATCTTTTCTGGACCAATCCTTGGTGGTCTCTGATAGGTCTGGGTTTTTTGCCACGAATTTCTCAATGAATTGCGTGTTGTAAGTTGCCTGCGGCTCAGGAAGATGGTACATGAGTTTTAAATCTTGTATAGCGAACGATCCGATGAGCCCTTGTCCTTGGATCTTGAACTTTCTATCCTTCATTTCTGCATTATCAAGTATCCACTTGATCATGTCCGTATATGGGAGAATTTTGGGTCTTGCTGCTATCCTATGTAGGAATGAGCAAGCTAATTCTTCTAGGGATGCCTCGGAAGATCCTTGTGAATTTGAGCCAGCGGCAACCTTCATTATTCTGGGGTTTTCTTCTTCAAGAAGTCTGTACATGCCTTCCCATGTTGATATCCCGCGTCTCTGTTACACGTTGTGTCTATGTATAATGGTGCCATCCCCTTCACCTCGGAGCTTTGAGCTTGACTTTTCTTTCCCATTTCTTCCGGCGTATTGCCTTGTATAGTGCTCCGCTCTCTGTTCCTGCAGTTCACAAGTGAAATGGAAATGATTGATCAAGAAAGGTGATGGGAGAGTTTTAAATGCAGCAGATACATCAAATATGCCACCTTACGTGAAGAAATTCTTCGAAAAGCACGCATCCATGTTTCATTAATAACTGGCAACTAATCCTTTGTTAACATTTAAAGCGCATGATCTTGAGTCAGATTATAATAGGTGGCCTTTCTTGAATAGCGTGCCCGAAAGATTTGTGATGGAGCGATTCTGCGATTTACATCAAGGCATCGCAGATCGTGACATCGCAATCATCGTAGACCGCGATATCGTGATGTCACAGATTGCAGAAGTTTTATGTTCGCCAAATTTCGCTAGCCTATTCCCTGCGATATGCAATCTTGCGATCGGTGTTATCGTAGATTGATAAATCTTGAAGTTTTTCTTATTAGCTCTTTCTTATTGCGATGCGATAGCCAAATGATGGGTCTTTACTATCATTTTGCGATGTAGCTTTCCTCTTTTGAGATTTTTCTCATCATAACTTAGGTTTTTAAAGTATTCAAAACATCTTGCTAAACTTACGATGGTGACCTTATTTTGGAGAAAAGAAACTCTTGCTTTTCCTAAAATTTTAACTAAGGGTCCCCATTCATTTAGTATTTTGGATAACACTTGAATGAAAAAGGGGGTGTTGTTGCTGGCCACAACACAACCCAAAATAGATAGTGCATGAAAAGAATTTGAATTCCCCAGTTGTAGTGAAGATTCCAATGCAATGTAACATCAGTTGTAGACTAGTTTTGAGTTTACAGGTGTTGCATGTAGTCAGATGATCAACCTTGGGAATTGTGCAATCCATTTTGTAGAAATTCCTAAATAATAAGGGCCTAATTTCTCAAGGAATTGCAAGGAAATAGGGGCTCAAGCAAAGGAATAAATTGACTAATTTTGGGTTAGAGCTTCTCAGTGAGCAAAGAGATAGTTTATTCACTTGCAAGTTGTGCTTAGTTGAGCAAAGCAATTGTAATACATATATGTTCATCATATTAATGCAAGCAGGCATAGGGGTTTTTAACATATTTCTTTCCCCATAAAAATATTGTGTGCATGTGTGTTATTTCTTATTGCATTTCTAATTTTTTTTCTAAATTGTAAATTAACTTCCGTAGAGAAGTAAAGTAGGTTTTAGCCTTGTGATTTTGATTAAAACTTCATGAGCAGTTTCAAATCTACACCGTAATTTCTACATGGTATCAGAGCAAGATTCACATTAGAGAAGGAATTTCGAAGTTGTCTCTCAGAAGGTTCGAATTTTCAGTTAAGTGTAGAAGGATCTCTTCAAAGCCGAGAAGATGACCTTCAACGGGATGAAGCTAGAGTATGCCTAGGAAGGTAACTCTAATTTCATCGCATGGAGGTGATATTCAATGAAAATGGATTGCTAGAATACATCAAGAGAGATGTTACAAAACCAATGGGATTTGAAGCCCAAAACCTTGCTCAGTAGAAGAAAGATGTAGCCAAGGCGAGGAGAATGATATTGGAGGGAGTATGAGACCACATTGTCACCAATATACACGGGAAAGAAAATCCTTATGAAATGTGGCAAGCATTGACAGATCTGTTCCAGAATAGCAGTGACCACAGGAAGCTGGAGCTCAAGGATAAACTTCGAAATATCAAGATGTTGAAAAATGACTCTATCATGTAGTATCTGAGCATGTTCACACAAATTCATAATGAGATTGTAGGAGTTGGTGTTAGTGTTTCAGAGGATGACTTGGTAAGCCTAGCCCTTCTGGGCCTTCCCTAGAGCTAGTATAGATATCAAGATTCAGTGAACGAGAGGGAGACACTACCAAATTGGGAATGCTTAAGGTACAGTTTGGTACAGGAGAAAATAAGGCAGAATACCAGAGATGTGACTTCTTCCAAGGGAGAGGATGAAGAAAAAATTGCATTGGTTGGAAAGGGAAAGAAAGGAAAAGGGAAGAAATGTCAAACCAAACCATAATCCAGCCAAGGGGGAAAGAAGAAAGATTTGTACAAAATTAAATGCTTCCATTGTCATGAATTTAGGAATTATGCCACATAGTGTCCACACAAAAGGGAAAGAAAGAAGACCTCAGGAGGAGCATCCATGGCCAACATAGTGATGGAGAGTGTGTGGTACTTGAACTCAGGTGCCTCGTTCTACATGACATGGTGTAGAGAATTTTTTACTGACTTGGAGGAGAAATATTTGTAGATGCACATCGAGCTAAGGGATGATGGA
Organism: Pinus taeda; assembly: GCA_000404065.3. Taxonomy (NCBI): domain Eukaryota; kingdom Viridiplantae; phylum Streptophyta; class Pinopsida; order Pinales; family Pinaceae; genus Pinus; species Pinus taeda. The sequence continues at coordinate 12,241 of APFE031724300.1, forward strand.
AGGTAAAATGAGATCAAGATTGTTACAATCACCTTTAAGAGGGAGTTAGACTCCTCTCTCAGGCTCAAGGATGTCATGTTTGTTCTAGGCCTAAAGAAAAATATCATCTTTATTGCAGTTTTGGAAGACCATGGTTATCATGTGATCTTCAATGAAGGAAAATCATTCTTGAAACACATAGCCATGGGACAAGTGAAGCAGATTGGGGTTTGTGTGAAGAACTTGCATAAGCAAGATGTGGAAAACTGTGTCGCATTAAGCACTAAGGCGGAGAAAGTGCAGGGCCGCGATGTCGGTGAACTTTAGAACATAAGACTTGGCCATTTGCATCATGGAGCCTTGAAGATTATGTATCAAATAACCACTGGCCTCCCCAAAGGAGCACTTGAGCAGCAACATATATACAAAGGATGTACGTTGGGAAAGTACACAAAATCCACATTCCATGATCGGGACAACAAAGCACATGCAGTCTTAGAAAGGATCCTCTATGATGTATCTGAACCTTTCTCGATAGCCTCCACTTTTAGAAAAAAATATTTTTTCATTTTTATTGATGACTTCTCATGGAAGTGCTAGATCTTCTTCATGCAGAAGAAAGATGAGACATTATCCAAGTATGTAGAATTCAAGGCACTAGTTTAGAAAGAAACCCACAAGAAGGTGAAGGCTCCCAGGAGTGATAATGGAAGTGAGTACATGTCAAATGAATTTAAAATTTTATGTGAAAAATAAAACATTTGATGAGAGTTGAAAACACCCCGCAACCCACAACAAAATGTGGTGGCTAAGAGAAAGATCCGTAGCATTGTGGGAGAAACAAGGGCGTTGTTGCATGACCAAGGCCTACCTTTACATTTGTGGGCTAAGACATGCAACACAATAGTCTATTTGCAGAATCGAAGTCCTCATTAGATTCTGGGTATGATTACACCGCAGGAGGATTTCTCGGGGAGAAAGTCGGATGTGTTGCACTTCAAGATTTTTGGAGTCTCTATTTACTACCATGTCTCCAAATAATTCAGGAAGAAGCTTGAGCCAACAACCAAGTTGGGGGTATTTGTGGGTTACACAGAAACTCCACACAGCTACCATGTGTACTTTCCATCCCTAGAATAACAATTGTGCAAAGGGTTGTAAAGTTTGATGACGAGAAAGTGATGTGGTGCTCTCTTAAGAGGGAGCTTCAGATCCCACCAGAAGAAGAGATTTTAGCTTCAAAGGAGGAGCCTCAAGAAGTTGTGGAGAAGCCATAAATTGAGGAGCAGAGAGTGGAGACATCCATTCAAGAAGAAATATCCAGAGAAGGTAGGAAAAGGACCATGGAAGTTGATAGACTTATGAAGGATGCGAGGGAGAATGTGGTAGCTCCTTTAAATTTGCGCATGAAGAGACGGTTACCTGATCGGTACACTGGCTACTTGGCTCTAGTGACTAAGCTTGTAGAGATTTATCCATCCTATTTCGAGGAATTAGTAGAGAAACCTGTATGGGTTGATGCAATGGTGGAAGAATATGAATCCATTGTAAAAAATAGTGTTTGGGAAGTGGTCCCAAGACCAACAGATAAATCAATAGTGGGTTTGAGATGGATCTTCAAGGTGAGAGGGAGTGCTGAAAAATGTAACAATAAATTCTCAATTTGATTTTGCCTTCATTAAATTGAGAAAATTCAAATTTCCACATTAATAGACAACTTGTATGTAGTTAACTTGTGTGACATGGCTTGTGTCACCCAGTTTACTTAGTAAATTTGATTTGGAGTTAGAGTTCAATTAAGCATGTGTGATTGCTAATTTGTTGCAATCAAGGTCAGTGATCTCAAGTTGTTTTAAGTTAAACTAGTTCCTACTGTTGGAGGAACTAGTGGAAGGTCAATTATGTAGTGGGACTTCACTCAGATTTAGTGATCATCCAATTAACTAATCAATCAACCCAAAATAGTTAGTGCATGTAGAGAATTCAAATTCCCATGTTGTGGTGGAGATTGCAAGGCAGTGTAACATTAGTTGTAGACTAGTCTTGAGTGTACAAGTGTTGTATGTAGTCAGATGATCAACCTTGGGAATTGCGAATCCATTTTGGAGAAATTCATTAATAATAGGGGCCAAATTTCTTAAGGAATTTCACAAGGAAATAGGGGTTCAAGCAGAGGCAAAAATTCACTAAGTCTAGGTTAAAGCTTCTTAGTGACAAGAGAGATAGGTTATTCACTTGCAGATTGTACTCATTTGAGCAAAGCAATTGTAATACATCTCTATTCATTAGATTAATGCAAACAAACATAGGGTTTTTTAACAATTCACTTTCCCTGTAAAAAATACTATGGGCATGTGTGTTATTTCTTATTGCATGTCTGTGATTTTTGTTCTAAATTGTTAATTAACTTCTGCATAACTGTAGAGTAGGTTTGTGATTTTGTATTCATGAGAATTGCAAATCTACACCATAATTTCTACACATCTTTCTGAATTTCAACATGGTTTCAGAGCTATGGTGAAGAAAAGAGCACTAAGTATGGATAAATCTAAAGGAAATAAGAGCATAGTAAGGAAATATTTGGACATCTGAATCCAAGGAAAGAAACAAATCTGAACTTCTTGTAAGAAATCAAAACCTATGGGAGCATTTGTGAACAATCCAAATATGTGGAAATAATTAGAATTAACCATATAGAAGATCAGAATTATATGTGACAATGAAGATCAAAACTATGTGTGATGGAAAATCCAAATTTGTGATGGAAAATCCAAATTTTCTATGGTATGATAGAGATACAAATTGGAACAGAGTTAATGCAATTATAAGGCATTGTTCATATGATATCCGAACTTACCTGTGACAATTTTTATGATATTCGAGCTTGCTATCGCACTATGATATGCAAATTTCTATGTGGAACATTATGGTACTGTAATATATCTCCTTAAAAGTAGAACTATGATTCGAAGAAATCAAAAGTCTGTGGGATAGAGTTTCTGAGGCATGTAAGGAAGTATTTGAGGTATATCAACGAAGATTCTGAGGCATACATTATCTATAATACACAAAGACTGAAGGCTACCATGTGATGTGAGTTCTGTTCCTGTACATGATACAAGTTTTGCTCCTATATATATGATGTGAAGTTTATGTTTTTTTTCCCATTGGAAAAATTGTAATCTTTCATTAAAAGTTTGAAAAATTACATGTTGTAGATGCATTAGCATATGCTGTAAGTTCTTCCACTACATGTGGAAAGTTTGGAATCTGTTATGTCTTGATCAAAAAAGCAAAAATGAATCATCTCGCAGGATGTTCCTTAAAACTATCTGTTATGTATATGAACATATTGCCATGCAGGGCATCATATATGGTCTGTTCAGTTATGTACATTAGATCAAAAAAGTGTCAAAAAAAACTGATCTATATCTCAGGGGCTGACCTCCCTATAGTAGTGAGCATCAATATATGGTCGATGATAGTACTGGTAATAATCTGTGCCTCGCTGCTCCTGGATCAGCCACTCGCCTCTGGGAAGTGCCGTGGCCTCCTTGGAAAGTTGGTCAGCACCGCTGTTGTGTTCCCTGTAGATGTGTTGGCAAGAGATGTCAATAAATTGAGCCTTCAGTATATGAATATCATCCAAAATGTTCCTGAGAGTGTGTGTGTGGCATTCTGTTATATTGTTGAACCAATCAATGATAATCTTAGAGTCACTAAAAATATGAATATGCATGCAATTGTGCCCCAATACAAAGTGCAAGAGATGACGAAGAGAGATGATCTCAGCAAAATTGTTTGTGCCAGGTCCCAACCCTAGTTTGGCTTTGTATAAATGCTGATCATTTATGAAGAGTAAACCCCCCCCCCTCCACATCCTTGTTGTTGTGCTGAGCCATCAAAGAAGGCCCAAGGTGTGCTATGGTCAATATGTGGAGGGTCACGCGGGCTTCTGTTCCTTGGCTGTGGCAGGTCAGGCAGCGCGTTATATGCAACAATAATGAGAGAAATAATGTGCGGCTAGATGGCTAGTTTGTCATAAAAAATCAACCGATTCCAAGCTAACCATATGTACCAGCATGTTATAATAGGCAAACTTTGGAGTTTTGAATTTTTGTGGTTGTAAAACCAGGATTCCCATGCACGAATAATATCATGACCCTCCCATTTTCCTGTGTGTTGGATAGCGTTTGATATTGCTTGCCAGATTGCAGATATAGCTGGACAGTATAGGAACAAATGAATGCAAGATTCAGTTGATTGTTTGCAGAAGGTGCACCAGGTTGGCCCGTACACTGCACGATGCATAAGATAATCCCCCGTGGGGACAACTCCTTTTAGAATGCACCAAAAAATAATTTCTGCCTGGGAGGGGCTGTGAGCTTCCATACAATCTGCCACCAAAAGGAGATCATGTCCGGGAGTTTATGCGATATCAGTGTAAAGTAACCCGACTTTGGGGTGTATACACCATTTCCTGTGTGATACCAAATGAGTTCATCCGATCCCTGTTTGATCCTTATATGTGATTCAGATAATGCATTGATGTATTCCAGCCAATCCTGATGCCAAACAGGTGGAAGATTAATTTGATTAGCTGATTTCCAGCGCTGTTAAAAAATGGAGGAGTTTTGAGGATCAACAATGTCTGCTAGAACTCTAATCTCCTGTGAGTGTAGATGTTGTATGAGGGCATCAGGTAATATATGTCTACCTCCACTACTCGACCAAGGGTCCATGCCAATACGAGCTAGAGTTCCATCATTGACCCTCCAAACCAGGTTGTCCCTGATGAGAGGTAGAGAGTTTAGGAGAGCCTTCCAAACAGAGGATATCCCTATTTTTGGCCAGGTGGGGAGGCGAACCCAATCCAGAATATTATGCAGCCATATGTATTTGTGGTATGAGATGCTGGACCATAGATTGTTTCCAGTGAGAAGAGTCCACCCCATTTTTGCAGCGAGAGCTTGAGCAAAAGAGGGGAGATCTTTTAGCCCCCATCCTCCCCATTTTTTGGGTGTGGCGATCTTCTTCCAACCAACCCAAGCAAATATGTGCTTTTCCTGATTCCCATTCCAAAGATACCTGTTGCAGATTTGTTGTAGCCTAGCCAAGATGCTTCTCGGAATCCAGGCTAAAGCCATCCAAAATACCGGAGTCGCCTCTAATACAACTTTTACCAGGACGAGCCTGCCAGCTCTCGAGAGATATCGATGGCTCCAGATGTTAAGTCGCTTCTCCAATTTTGCCTCTAGCCAGATCCAGTCAGTGATCTTAGGGCTGACGGGCTTAATTCTAAATCCCAAATATTTTAGACCATGATCTAATGGTTGGATGGAATATGAAAAAAACTGTTGTGCTAGGAGAGATTCATGGATGGAGGTTCTGGATAAAATGATAGATGAATTTGAGTGATTTGCAAGCATACCAGTGGCGGATGAGAAAATATTGATAATGTTTGAGAAAGACCGAGAATCTCTGATGCTTCCATCCAGGAAGATCATAACGTCATCCTCAAAGAGAAGGTGGGTAAGGAAGCATTCATCAGTAATCGGAGGCCACTAAATTCCCCATTTCTTTTAGCTGAGTCGATAAGCCGACTCAAGGCATCCATGAAAATCAAGAAGAGGAGGGGAGATAGTGGGCATCCCTATCTTAGTCTACGCTCTGAGTGAAAAAACTGGGATGTAGAGCCATTTATCAGGACACTGAAAGTCGGGGTGGTGATACAGGCCATAATCCAAGAAATGAAATTTTGGGGGAATCCAAGATGTATAATGATCATTTTGAGATAGAGCCAACTGACTCGATCAAAAGCTTTGGCTAAGTCAATCTTGAGGATGATTGCCTTCAGGTGCTTGGTCCAAATAGAATGAAGAGCTTCCTGTGCTGCTCCAACAGCTTCATGGATCTGTCGATGTTCCAGGAAGGCAAATTGATGGGGAGCGATATGACGTGATAGAATAGGGCGGATACGATTTGCAATGATTTTAGATATAAGCTTGTATAGCACATTACAGAGGGAGATGGGATGGTAGTCATCAAAGGAGGACGAAGAATCAGATTTGGGGATCAAGGCGATGAAGGTGGAGTTGATGGCATTGTACATAGTGCCAGTCTCCCGGCATTCCTCAATCACCCTCAATAAATCATTGCTGATAAGCTCGTAGAAAGCAATGTAGAATTCAATGGACCACCCATCCGGCCCTAGGCTCAGGTCCTTCTTGAACCATTGGATGGTGCTCTCTAGCTCTTCGAGAGAGACAGGGTCAAAGAGATTTTCCGCCTCTTCCTCATTTAGGAATCTGGGAAAATGACTCACTATATTGATGATCTCTGCAATGGAAGAGGCCTGGGGTTTCTTGTAAAGATTCCTGAAGTGGGAGGACCCCAACTGTGAGAGCTTTGGGAAGGTATCAGCAACATCTCCATCAGGCATGGGAAGACTCCAAATAGTGTTTTTTACCTTCTTGCCCTTTGCAAAGTTATGAAAAAAAGGGTGTTTTCATCACCATTTTTTAGCCATGTAGCCCTGCTCCAAAGCCGGATGGTTTCCTCCTGCTCCCTTAAGATTTTTTGTTTCTGTATTTTGAGCTCTACCAGGTGTACTTTATCTGCAGCAGTAATGAAGCCCAAACCTCTTTCATTAGTAAGGGAAGAGATTTCAGTTTCAATGTGCACGCGAGTAGAATTATCCTGTTTGTTCTTTTCTCTGGCCCATTCAATTGACATATGTTTTAGCTGAGATAGGTTCATGCAGAACCCTTTTGCCAGTGAGTCCACTCTATCTATAGGATTCTATGTCCAGAAGTCCTTGACCAGCTTGATGTAGGAGGGGTCCTGTAACCATCCGTGATTTAATTTGAAGGGCGCTTTTGGCTTTTTTTAAGGCCCCGATAGCTCCAGATAGATAGGATAGTGGTTCGAGATACCTCCAGTTCCCACCCATTGCTTATATAAGTGAAGTTGTCGAAACATAGTGCCCTTCATAATGAATCTATCCAATCTGCGAGCCAGTGCTGCTTCCCCGATGCGTCTGTTCCTCCAGGTAGGGAGGGTTTTGATCATGGGGACATCGATCAGGTCCTGGCGCTCCAGAAGATCAGTCATGAAACCAGTGATAGGGTCGATCTGTGCTGATGAACCCCAGGATTCACTGTATCCCAGGGAAAAATTTAGATCTCCTCCAATATTAGTATTCTCTGCCGAGAGAATTTGCAGGCTCAAGAGGCGATTCCAAAAGGTTTCCCTCTGATGGCAAGGACCATATATGTTAATTACCCTGAGTTTGGTGCCCAGGTCTGCCGAAAAGAGGTCAAGACCCAGAAAACCAGGCCCCCCCCATGTCCCATGTGCCTTGATAGATGCAGGGTTGTATCCAATTGCAAGGCCCCCTGAACGACCCGATGAGTCCAAAGCCGTAAAATGCCAACCCTAGGAGATGGAGGATAGGGCGGCCGATATGGAGTCAGCGGGACCGAGGGTTTCCTGGAGGAGGATGATGTCAACAGGCAGTGATTTTATCATCCTTTTTAGGGCTAGTTTCTTGGAGGCAGTAGCCAAGCCTCTGCAATTGAAGGATAGCCATTTCATGTGAGAAGATTGCCAGGGGTGTTCATAGCTCTAAGAACCCCACCAATGGTGGATTGTCGCCCGAAGGCAACCTCAACACCCGCTTTTCGGATAGCCTTAGTAAGGTGTGATTTTCAACCACGAGCAGATAAAGGAATCAGGCTGGATGATGTGATGCCTAGCCCATCAATCTTCAAGTGAGAGCCATTTGTGTGAGGGCGAGGTTGGAGATTGTAGTTATGATATGCACCCCCGGATGACGAAGGAGAAGAGAGAGGCAATGAAACCATGTGAGTGGATGGAATGGAGGGGGCAATTACCGGAGAGGATGGAATATTGCAGTGCGCCACAGATAGTGAGGGAGAGAGTGAGAAATCACCAGATGTGCAATTAGACAAAGGAGGGAAAAGAGATATACCCGGAGCAGACGTAGATGCGGAGGCTGCCCGAGCTCTGGTGACCGGAGATTGTGCGATGCCTTGCGCCGATCCAGGAGCCTGTGAGGGAGAGCTGGAGGGAATGCCTGAAGCCGGAGTGCATTGAGCAGTCGGAGATATAGGCCGCGATGGAGTGGTGGATGCCACCGGGGCCTCCTCTTGTTTTTTGTTGAGAGGGCACTCCTTAAAAAGGTGACCCACCCTGTGACAACGACGACACCTGAAAGGCACTCCTTCGTAGTCGAGGATTTGAATCCGAGTATATCTGCCCCAGTGAAGTGTAATCTTCTCCTCTAAACCATCACGAGTGTCTAGATGAACTAAAATACGGGCCAGAGTTCTGCTCCTAGACTCAACGAACGATCTATCGTGATCCAGGTATGTACCCAGAGCGTTCCCAATGCACATGAAAACCTCTTCATTCCAATACTGGAGAGGTAGGCCGGGGAGCCGAACCCATAGTGGCCCTGCCCCAATCTGCTCGCTTTCAGGATCGAAGAGGGGGCTCCACCTTTTCAGCAACACCGGCGCCATCTCTATGTGCCAATATCTGGCCAGAACCAAATCAGTATAATTCTCCTTGGCAAAGTGTAGAGCGAACCATCCACGGGGGAGAACCTATACTTCGGGGAGTTCTTTAAGAACACCCCCCCAAATCTTCTTTACCCAGAGGGTAAGATGGGTAGTAGAGTATGCGCGACCACGGACATGCCCGACTAGAATGGTATTTTCAATTTTTGCTGCTTCCCCTATGGCAGATGTCTCGCCGAACTGTATGGAAATGTCCTTGGAAGTAGTTTTGACGCACTTATTCCTCTTCTTGCCTGTGCGCGGAGCTGATGGATGATCCGCAAGGGGATCCGGAGATCTTTCCAGGGGGACACCTTCGATGAACAGACCCTTACTGTAGGGGTCTCAAAAACTCCAGAGGGGAATGACGGAAGGCAGAAGGCCCAACCCCTGATGAGAGAGGTGGTCCGGTCGATGCAGCAGCAAGGAAGGAGGAGGACGGAGGGTGAGGATCGAAGGATGGCGACGGGGGAATAACGGAGGACATGAAATGTAGGGTTCCCGGGGACAGCGGGGGGAGATCAAGACCAGGGGATTCAGTAGGCAAGGAACCCTCGGGCGCATGTGAGGGGGAGGTAACCGGGATAGTGACCACCGGGGAGGGATGAGAGGAGGGTAACGACGAATAACCAGAGGCCGACGGAAGGAATGACGGACAGTCGAAGATAACCTGAGATTGGAGAGGGTCTTCAGTATAGTCTACCTCCTAGTCCGTTTCCATTACATCACCGACAGAAACGGATGCCATATTGAAAATGACAGGTGGGCCTGAAAAGCCGGGCCAGGTGCAATAGATAATAGGAGCACGGTTACCTCAGACGCGCGGAAGTCCTCAGGCATGAAGGGTTAGGGTTTCTGATGCCCTAGCCAAAACCCTCGCAGTTAGCTGCAGTGCGCTCCATCCTCGTCCTTCGTATGAATCAGAGCCTCTTCACTTGGCTGACTTCTGAAGTTTATGTTATATGAAGATGATGTGAATTCCTGTGGAAATACAATGCACGTTTTTTTTATGATAACCCAAGCTCTTATGGACATGTAATGCGAGTCTCCATGGCAATCTAAATTCTCTATGACGCAAGTTCTTTATGACATGACATATTTATCTATATTGGTGACATATATCTCCATGATGCGATTTTCTATGGACATCTCGTGTGGTATATTTCTCTATAATGAAGCTAGCACTAATACCAAGCTTCATCTCTATAATATTCAAGTGAAACCCAAATCTGTTTGAGAATGGAAGAAATCAATCTATGGAAGAGTGAGTAAAATCTCTGTAATAGAACAATAACGCTTCAGGGATTGAACAAGGTCTGGAAAACAGACCCTCTCATAGTCCATCTAAGACACAAGTTATAAAGGAATTCAAATTAAAGTTGTGACATATTTATCATATCTTTGTGATATCCAATGTTTACTAAGACATTTGAGCCTTCCATGGCACTATGGCGACACTGTGAAAACTAAATTATTTGGGCGTCTAGTCTCATCAAAGAACAACAGTAGTACTGTTAAAGGTGATATCATGGATTCTATTTCTAAGTGCATGGGATGTCTCCTAGACATATAACTATACATAACATACTTATGAAGCATGACAAAAATAGTGCGAAGAAATTCTGAAATGAAGGGGACTATAATCATAGAGATTCAAAGTTTGTACATAATATACATCAAGCCTTATCCATCCTAATTTGTGGAAAAGCAATTGTATTGAGTATGAAAAGTATCTCTATAACAAATTAAAGGCTATACAGTGGCATTCAAAATTTCTGAGTTGTCGAATCCAAACGATAAAATTCTCTGTGGAAGAATTAGAGATCTATGGAAACCCATGCAAAGACCTAAAGTACATAGTTCATACGTAAAGGACAAAGTCTATATGCTAATTTGTTATGGAATCATCATTTCAGTGACATGTGCGGATGACTGAAGATTATGGAAAGATTAAAACTCTATCTATAGTATATGTACATGCAAACTATGTGAACCAAGTCAACCGACATTGCTAGCAAGTCAAAAGAAAACTCTATGGACAACATTCTAGTTCAACGACTAAAGATCTAAAGTAAACTCTATTGAAGTGAACCAACTAAAGAAAAATGATCAAATCTCTGCAAGGATGGATAAGGTAAGACTGAAAAAGGTACATATAAGGGGTCTGCATAGATATATTTCAGAGATCATTATTATGTTAGCATTTGAAGTTTTTCATTATACACAAAGACTAGGTTCTCAGATTTAGAAATGTAATAAATTCCATCTCTCATATAGAAGGTTTTTTTACAGTTTGAAGTTAACACATTAATGTTCTCGTAGAATTAACAATTATTAAACAATAGATTTTGAAGGATTTGTAAACCCTAGTAAAGGTTTGAGTTAAAAAACCTTAGGAACAATACCCTAAATAATCGTTTCCGCTATAAAAAGAAAACCTAGCTCTTGAAAATGACATGAATGACATCATGTTGATATGGGAACAAGGTTGGTGAATAGATCCAAGATTAAGAGGGAGCTAACCTTCTTCAAAAAAGTTAAGTACTCTACATCCCCTTGATTACTACTATTTTTATAATCTATGTACTTTGCCTATATTATTTTCTTAGTCTTCTAATAAAGCTTGCCGGTCAAGACAATAACTCTCTAAACTTAACTAACAAATGGAAGAGTTGGAAGAACATGGGAAAACATGAAGGTTAAGAAGAAGGAAATAGTTTGAAGTATGCATTAAAGAAGTTGATTAGATGGTCGCATAAAAGGAAAGAAGTTCACTTACCTCAGTTAGAAAGAGGGGATTGTAAGATTTTGGATGGATACAATACTACTTGAAGCTGATTGGTTCCTTGATTCAAGAACACATCGATTGGGTTGATGTGGATAGAGATACTACTGATTATTGGGACCTTATATGATTTCTTAGAAAAACATGAAACAAAATTTTGTGAAGGTGAAGAAGTTTGGTTCCATAAGGTGTTTAATGAACTACTTGATGATATATTGGATTAAATTAATCAAAGTTGCAAGAATATTGTTAGAGAACCAGAAAGGTCGGGTTTCTTTATGATTCAAGTGTATGATGTTGATAGAAGACGATAACTACAAAAATTCTCCATAGAAGAACCAATAGTTGATGAATTGATGAAGTTATTTTTCATGGAATTTTGAGACAAGCTTAGGCTTGTGGATGTCTCCTCCTTTATTGAGAGGGAGTGAGGATCTCCTCCATAGTTGAGAGGGAGTGTGGGTGGACACCGTATTATCCATGCGTTATGTACTATGGCTAGGGATAATAGTTGTAAGTGTAGTAAAAAGCACTAGTAGGGAGAAAGGTGGACAAGATAAGCCATCTGGGATCAATATTTTTTGTAGGATTTGTACTTTGACCAAGGCTAATCACTGTAAGTCAAGTACATTAATCCAAGATAAGAATAGTCATGAGGACCAATATTTCCTGGTGTCAATTATTGTGACAATGGTTTTGGAAATGGTCTTGTGAGGACATACCTGGTGAACAACCAGGTGGGGTATGTGCTTACAGAGGCAGTGGTGCCCAAATTATGCCTCCCAACGTTGTGCTTTGATCTAGGGGAGAGATAGAGCTTGTTAGTCAAGGCCTTACTAATTTTGCAATGATGGCTATGATGATGTAAATCATCCTTGATGCTCATCAATATGGATCATTTCTTATATGAACATTTCAACTTAAGAGTATCATGTTGTGTCATTATGTATACCTCCTTAGTTAAGACAGAGCGTTGAAAATGTAACTAGTGTTAGCCTTCATAATGTAATGTAATTTCTTCATAAAAAATATTTATTATATTTATTGTTATTATTTTTTTTTTATTTTTCGTCAAAGCATGTTCTTCATGCTTATAGAGTAAACAAAGTAAAAAATAATTTATTATGAGTAAAAAAAAATTGTATTTAAGTCAAGTCCCATTTGGACTTTTGTAAAGAAAAGAAAAATATTTTTATGTTGAGTCAAAGTCCACCAAATTGTCAAGTCGACCTTCCTTGGGAACAAGTCGGCCTGGGCCTCCAAGAGACCCATTCGACCTCTTGGATAAATATATATAGAGTAAAATTCAATAACTTTTAAGGACACTTAAGAATTATCATCATACATATATCTGCACCTAACTAATGACGAAAATGGATGAAGAAGGGAAGGAAGATCCAGAACAACCCAAAAATTGCATCTTTCTTGTGTTGGGTAATGGATTTTGAAGCCACGAATAAGCACCATTGTTGAAAGCACATACCAAGAAGGAATATAACATGAGTAAATTGCCACTCCATCCAACCATGCTCGCAAAGCTAGGATCTCCTTTTTTCCCATTTGTTTGTCTACATGAGACTGAAATTAACTATAGTTGCTCTGCAGGTTGCGAGCAAAAGCTGAATTGAAGGAAGTCACTCAATGCCAATCATGCTTCTCTGTCTTTCTCTTGATCAACAAAATATGAATTCGAAAAGAACTAGCGAAGAACGTACTGATTCACTAAGTTGTGTTTGTGTGAAACTCATGGAAGTTATTCAAATTTCTAAGATGTAGGAATTTGATTATGGCTCCAAGTTCATTTTTTATTACTTGTAACCTACCTAAGTATATAAAAAATAATAAATTTATATATATGAATCTCTGTAGAATTTGTGAAGTGTATTAATACATAACATGGTTTGGATTCTAATGTCACTTTCACCGTTGTATTGAATTTGATGTTCTTATTTTAAATGGTGCGAGTTGGATAATTAAATCTCTTTGTCGAATCGCCAATCGCCATAACATTCTGTAATGCAAAATTTATCTGGCAGACATTTGTTATATTATTTATTTAAAAAAAGTAGAAATATAAATAATAATAAAAAATTTGACATCTAATTTCCGCTTCACATTTCTAGGAGGTGCTAGACCCCCTTTAAAGAGTTGTGATGTGTTTAAATTTGAACCCTGCTTGATGTACTATAATTAGTACCCTAAAAGAAAGTGGGAGTTAACATCGATGACATATTCCACACAAGAGAGGATACAAACCATAAATGATACAACCTTCATGGCATTGAACTAAAAGCCTAAAATTCAATGCCCACCAATCTCCATTAATGACATGTAATCCCTAGCCACACCCACTCGACAATTCAAAATATGTGCCCACCTAGGGAAAACCACAAAATCCTTGAAAAAAAACTAGCGGCATGAGAAAATGGAAAAAAGTTGTAGAGGACCCTGACTCTCCCCTACTGTAACAACAAAAAAACATCAACTTATACCGCAAAAAGATTCAAATTCACACCATTGTATGTAAAATTCTAGTGGGATAAACATCCATTACCATTACCATATAGACAAAAACCGGCACGTAACCCAATTGCATCGGAGATACAAAATATGCTATAGAGAAAAAAAGGATAAACAAAACCTCCTGAAAATAGCACCACTCAAACCTCATATAGTGACCATTATATATGAAGTTGAGGCTCACAAAACCTTCATCCTTGCTACCCTGTATGCCAATAGATCCATCCGACTCCTCCATGGTATATCCTTTATTAAGTTGATAATACTTCACTGATAATCATTTCTACCATCGCCATCACCCTCTATGGTAGACCAAAATCCTGTAAATCCTTTGTTATTATTAACATGGAAACAAAGATCCCAGACAACTTGTTTGAAAATACTGAAGCAATCTGGTTGAAATAATACTTGCAATGTTTTTAAACCCTTGATTCAACTCAACGGTGGTCAGACATTAGTAATTGAATTTATGCTCTTTGATTTGAGAACAATAACAAATTTGTACTCAGTGATCCAAGGGATTCGTTTAGTGCTCAAAATTCAAAGTTTTCAAAAATGCTTAAAACCTATACCAGTGCATAGATCTCGACAATCTGAATCAAACACAACTCGTTTCACTCAAAACCGATATCGTATGCTCCCGATATCATGTTTTGATCGAATTCTCAAACATGCAAAAAATTTGCAGAACTGACAGTGTGACTGTACATTTTGGGCCAGTGGTAAGTTGCCTCATGCCCACTCTTGATTGGTACAAAAATTCATAATTTCATTGGCTCATACGTTTTTTTTTTTATATAGTGGTGGTTCAAAATTTTTATTAATATCTGGGCTAACTGTGTATTAGGGTGGACCAATGGGGGAGAACCACGTGGGACACTTGGAGGTTGCCACGTGGTCTCTGTAGAAAATCCTTTAGATTCACAAGCTAATGCAATTTGCTAAAGCAAGAGACAAGAATCTACTTATATGCTTTACAGTGGAAGCCCATAAACATCGAGCAAAAAATAATCAATAGAGGGAGAGAATCAAAGGCACATAACACAATAAATATCTGGGGAAAGCCACAACTCAAAACTCCACCATCTGTTTTGTATTAATCTGGAAAATCAAGATGAAATTATAATGCTTGTTCACTCTAGAACAATCCTAGAACTCAAAAAATTCAATCTCCAGCTCATAAGGAAGCTCAAGGCCAAAGCTTAGCCTCTTCACAAGCTCTCCAAGTCTCTATTCCAATGCATCCTTGGTCAAAGAATTTGGATAAATACAATATTCTATGCTTAACCTTGAGCTTAACCTGCACAAGTATTTCCTATCCTTCGCTTGATGACTTCCTTTGGCCAATACTTAGCCAAATTTCCAAGCCTCCAAGCTTCTAATACTTTGCATAATTCCTGAGCGAATTAGCTAGTATGTAAAGGGAAATTCCTCATCCATAACTGCGTAATCCAAAATTAGGTCCAATTCTTGATTGCATGTACCGTATGTACAACTCAGAAAATTATACAACAAATAGTACACTATCCCTGCACTCTAGTCTCAACTGGGTCTTTCTCGGAATCAACATGCATGAGTTTCTGATGAGTAAATATTCAGTTAACTAGAATAACACTAGTTGAGTGCACTAATGCATCCACTCACTGTTAACTCACTATTAGTTCCTCAAACAATTTGGAACTAATTTAACTGGACTTAACTCAGTAAACTGAGTTAACTAATTACAACTCATACTTAACTCATCATGTACGCTTACAATATAAGGAGAGCATATACATGACTTAAGAAAGACTTCCAACTCAAAATTCCTAAGTTAACTAAGTCAACTCATTGTAGTTAACTATTACAAGTTGTTATGAGAATAAAGTTCAATTTTAATTCTCAGTTTAATTCAAGGACAAATTAAACTCGAATTTATGGATTCTATTTTTATCATTTCTTGTTGCTATTTTCAGCACTCCCTCTCAACAAGAAAGGAATTCAACTCGATCTTGATCCTGAACCTTTGGAATGTTGTACATGCAACGCTTCTCTCTAGTGTTGTTGACAAATACAGAAACAAAAAACATCCAACCTGAATCAAAATGATGCCTTTGTCATCAATGTCTCTGCCTGTTATTACCTCTGTTGACTGAAAAATTTGCGCTTATGTTGACTTTGCCTTTCTGCACAATTTCAACCCTCTCTGAGCTCTTAAGTATCTGACTACTCTAGCCTCTGTCACTTTGATCTCTGACTGCATCAATCCCACTCATTCCTCCCCCTACTATGTACTTTGGGCTCTCATAGCAAGGTATGATCCATGAGATAAAACTGTTCAATGGACCCTGCCCAATTTCAGCCATCTAGTACTATCACTTCAAATCGCCCCACCTCACACTTGAAGGTCTGGGTGCATGTGATCCCTCTGCCCACTTGGCTCGAAATTCTCCCCTACTGGAGGTCTCTGCATGACTGGATGCCTCCACTCGGTCTCCTCCCGGCTTCTCCAATTGTGGCTGCTCCAAAATTTTCTGAGACTGCTTCTTCTCTACTTGAGTGGATCTCTCTAGTTGGTCTCCTATGAGCTTCTCTAGTTGTGGCTGCTCCGCAACTTCTTGAAGCTACTTCAGAGGCTTCTTCTGGGGCTGCATGTTGAGAGGTAATTTACTCTCCCTCTCAACCACCAAGTCTCTAACCTTTGCCTTGATCCTCAAGGCTTTGCATGCATATTGAAACTCAAGAGCATATAAGTTCTTAACTCGTGCATTGATATGTTTCACCTATCCCCTGGCAATGTGTCTACGGAAAACCTTTCCCTTACTAAAAAACACATCATAGCCACGATCTTCCAATACTACAACTGAAACAAGATTCTTCTTTAGTCTTGGAACATACATCACATCTGTGATCCTGAGAGGGGAGTTAGACTCCCTCTGAAAGGTAACCATACCAATCCTAGTAGCTCTATACCTCTCTTCATCTCCAAACTCTATGCTTTTCTTGAGGTATTTCTCCTCAAAATCACTAAAGAGATCTCTATTCCCCATCATATGGAATGAGGCACCGTTGTCAAGATAACACACGCCTCCATGGAAGTGATGGCCATGCATGCAATGAGAGTGAAATCAAGTTCAAATTGTGAAGTTAGAGCTTCACCAATTGCCTCTACTGTTGGCTCTTTCTTACTTGCTTTCTTATGTGGGCAGTTCTTAGCATAGTGCCCGTGCTCGTGACTGTAGTGAAAATACTTGATTTTCATCAAGTCTATCTTCTTTCCGCCCTCCTCGCCTTGGGACATCTTTGCCTTGGCCTTATTTTCCTTACTTTCTAAGACAAAATCCTCTTCCACTTCCTTGGAAGAGGTCCCATCTCTAGTGTTCCTCCTGATCTCCTCCTATATCAAATCTGACCACAGTCGTTCCCAATCTGGCAGCATCTCCTGACCATTAATAGAGTCCTGATAACTATGCCAACTCTTTGGGAGTCCAAGAAGAGTAAGACTCACCATATCCTCCTCGGAAAATGTGATTCCAACACTTCCAAGTTCATTCCGACATTGAGTAAACTTTCTCAAGTTCTTTGGAATCGTCTTGCTTTTCTCCATCTTGATTTTACGAAGTTTATCCTTCAGTGCCAACTTCCTTTGATCACTGCTATTCTGATACAAGTTCGTCAATCTTTTCCACATAGCATGCAGGGTTTCCTTTCCATGGAGACTTGAGACAATGTGGTCTCGAACTCCCTCAAGGATTATCCGCCTCACCCTTCCCACACACTTCTTCCATTCGGGCAAATCTTTTGCATCATATGCTGGTGGCTTAGGAATTTCTTGATCAATGAATTCCTTCAAGCCATTATCCTCCAACATGGCCTCCATCATGTCCTTCTAGGCTATATAATTTGAGCTTCCATCCAAGGCATGCTCAAACCTCAACCCATAGAACGCCATCTACCGATCCTGAAGTATGTATTGAAAATTTGACTTTCACCTGTAACCCAGAAACTCAAAACTTTGAAATCTCCTCTAGAGAGTTGATTTTAAATCAGCGATATCTACCTCATTTGAACTCTGATTCGGTTGATATTTTTTTTTTTTTAAATTTGGGTATCTTTTTGCAAAGAATCTGAATCTGCTATTTGTTTCTAAAAATTCTGCACAAACATTTTTAGATCTTTTCTGCAAACTCACGGCCCAAAACTCAAAATTTCGAAATCTCCTCTAGTATACTGTTCTCACCTCTGATACCATGTAGAATATTTCTACAAATCTAGCTCTGATACCATATAGAATATTTCTACAAATCTAGCTCTAATACCATGTATAAAATCCTATAGATTCACAAGTTAATGCAATTTTCTAAAGAAAGAGACAAGAATCTACTTCTACTAGGCCAAGTGATGGGTCTAAATTTTGCGTAAGGGGAAAAGCTGCCCATGAGAATCGAAACTGCGACCAAGTAACAAGCACCATAGGCCTCAACCAAAGCGATACACAATATGTTACTTGACCATATGGTTCACGGGTTCCATTTAAATTTGAATGCATTTCATATTGGTGATAGGTCCGGGGCTACGCCCAATCCCTGCTCCCTGCTCCCTCAGAACCAAGGGGTGGGACCAAGGTCCAGGGCTTAGCCTCAGCACCTGGTCACAACCCTTAACTCAACGCAATGGAATGAGAACCATGGCAGAGGTTGAATGGGGGCAAAACTCAAGTCATATGCGACCTTCATGTAACCACAGGTGGAGGCAAGGAAGGGGTCGTCACATGATCATGACCCTTGAAAGTTGGCGCATGTGAAGATTTCAGCACTCGACATGGTCACATGCACCACCAATGCTCCCAAGTGCTAAGTAGCTGGGGGCCTGACAGACAGGGGCAGGCAGTTATCCCCAGGCCCTCGGCACGTGGCCCCCATGAAACCGCAATTTTTGAATTGGGGAGTTAATGGAAAATTTATTTGTCTGAATTTTTTCCCATCGGGCAGGATAGTAGGCTAGGTTTGCAGGCTGGTTCCAGGTTTGGGGCGCTCAAGCAATATTTGGGTCAAATTGTAGGATGGTTAGCTATGAAGTTTGGGAAAAACTTGTAACATGCATAAATTTATCAATTTTTGGCCAAATGGGGTGCAGAAAGAACCCAGATGGGGGTTTTTAACAGTTCTGGATCCATTAGAGACATATTTTTTGAATTTGGAGCATTTTAAAGCCATGAAAACATAAATTTTAGCACTTAATGAAAGAGGCCCTACATTGGAAGCTAGACTAGGAGATGTAGCGCAGGAGAGGGGTGAAATCCTTTATCACTTTTGCTATTATGTATTTATGATATGGTATTTTGGCTGTTGATTAAGTTTAAAAATCACTTTTTTATGTGTTTTATAACTTGATCCATTACTCGTAAAACATAAAAATTTCACCTGCAATTTGTTCAAATATTCAAGTTTTGAATTACAGATAATTTTGGTATCAGAGCATCAGGTTATTGTGAAGGTTTGATTTTGTTTGAAAGTTTTTTTCTGATGCTTACAAGGTTGAAGCTTAAAAAAGGAGAAGGATAACTTGTGAAGCCAATATCTCAAATTATTTCAAGGAGAACAAACACACCTCAAGCTTCAATAGTCATGGCACATGAAGAAGGTCCTAAAGGGATGTCTAAAGATGAAAGAACTTTCAAAAAAATTTCTTTGATATGTCTGAAATGGTTAAGTTTCTTTATGAAGAAAGGAATTCAAGGTTGTATGGAGATAGCTCAAAAATATCCAAAAGGAGATGGAGGAAAAGGAGACAAGCCTCCAAAAGGGAATGGAGGGAATGGTGACAAACCACCACCTTCACCTCCATCCTCATCCTCATCTTCATTCTCATCTTCTTCTCCTTCTTCAACCCTTTCACAAAAACATCCAAATTCTCCAAAAGGACATGGTAAAACTCCTTTATTAAAGCTTGATATTAAGTTTGAATTTCATATGTATTATGGAGAGATAGATGCTGAGAAATTAGATAATTGGGTTCATCAGATTGAAGTGTATTGCAGGATACAAAGAATCAAGGATGATGAGACAAAAATTCAACTTGCTTCTCTTAGATTGGAAGGTGCAATATTTATTTAGTGGGAATCTAAAACTCAAGAGGACATGAAGAAATGTGGTAAGGTTTGATCCTTTTGGAATTATTTTTTTGTTGCAATAAGAAGGAAATTTTATCCATTAGCATACATGCGAAACGATATTATGGATTGGAAAGTTTTTAGTCAATATAAGGGGTAAAATGTGCAAAACTATACTCACGAATTTAGGAAAAGAGATTTGATTTTGGGTATAGATTTGTCTTCTCAAGATATTTTACTCAAATACATTGGAGGATTACATACTTACTTGGGACATATAATTCTCATGTTTAACCCTACAAAACTAGATGAAGTTTGTGTACAAGCAACTCATTTAGAGGCAAGAGGGAAAATTGCTTATGAAGAAACTAGTGAGAAGTCATTCAATTTGGAGAAAAAGGAAAAGGGAAATTTAAAGGCAAGGATAAAAAGAATGCTTCAGTCAAGAAAGAAGGAGAAAATATCACATACATTTTTCTAAGGAAGGTCATGATGAAGACCACTGTTAGAAACTTCATCCTGAGATGAGGCCCAAAAAGTTTAATAACAAGGATAAATAAAAGATTGCTGCAACTACACAACAAGATTTAGGATTTGATTTTGGAGATGAAACAAAAATCATAGGCATGGGATTGAAAAGTAAGGAATTAATTGCAAGTACTAATTCTTCTAGAAAACCCATTGAAACTCATAATGAAAGAAAAAGAATAGAGTTGTTCCATATTAGAATCATCACAAAACATAACAAGGTAGATACTTTGTTTGATAATGGTTCACAAGAAAACCTTATTTATAAAGACATTGTCAAGAAACTAAATTTGGAAACCATTCCTCATCCTAAACCTTATCATTTGTGTTGGGTATGTGGTAATGCCAAGTTGCAAGTGACATTAAAATGCATACTTAGATTTCCATCACTGCAAATTTTATTGATGCAATAGAACTTGATGTGGTACCACTTGACATTTGTGGTATTGTTTTGGGAAGTCCATACTTATATGACAGGAAATCCATCTTTGATTGCCATGGGAACAAGTATCACTTGTTCAAAGATGGGATTGAGTACATTGTTAGAGCACATAGCAAGAAATTGAATTTATCTCTTGTAAATGTTGGACAAATGAAGAGGTTTGTAAATGCTAGTTAGAATTTTACATTGTTGATGATTAAACATAAAGATGTTGATGAATCTGAAGCTTTTCAAGGATATGAATCAAGTTTGAAATATGATTTCATTGGGTTTGCTAATCCATGTGATAAGATGTTTCAACAGTCTAACATGTTTCCTCCTAAAAGAGGAGATTAATATGAAGTTTATTTGTAGCAAGATGCATCATTGTTGAACATTGGTATGAACAATATGCGAGTGTTAAAAAATGCAGGAGTCAAAAAGAAGATGCAAAAGCTATATGAAAAAGAGGACATTGGTTCCGAAATATCTTCTTGTGGGTTTCATAATGTTTTGGCTTTGAAGAAGAATGGTGCATGGCGATGACGATCACATTTGGTGAAGAGTCAAGCCAAAAACAAGGCTAGACATGCTAAGCATCGTCATGACTACAATGTTCAAGGTGAAGTGAACTTGAAATTGAATAATTCTCCTTTGGTTGAAGACATAAGAGAGAATGTTCATATTTATTTAACATAAGTTTTCTCTTCTAAACATCTTGAAGAATTGTAGCAAGGTCCTAACTTTGACAGAAAGACAAAGACTTCAAAAGTGAAGTACCTTCATGAGGAGCTCAAAACGACAAAAGCAAACAAAGCCAAATGGATTGAGAAGGGAAGGGTGAGAAACTATACCCTCATATATTTGTTGACTGCAAATGAGCTTTTGGAGGCCCAAAATCTTCCAATGGGGAGGAGTGATCCAAGGGATCAATTTAGTGCTCAAAGTTCAAAATGTTCAAAAATAATGGAAACTTATACCACTGTGCAAATCTCGGTAATCTGAATCCAACGCAACTCATTTCACTCAAAACCGATATCTTATGCTCCCAATATCGTGCTCTAATCAAATTCTCAAACAGACAAACATTTCTAGAATTGACAGGGTGATTATACATTTTGGGCCAGTGGTAAGCTTTCACTTGGCCACTGGTGATTGGTCCAAAATTTATAATTTCATTGACTCATAATTCTTTTTATATAATGGTGGTTCACATTTTTTATTGATATTTGGATTGATTGTGTATTAGGGTGGACCAATGGGGGAGAGCCACATGGGGCAATTGGAGGTTTCCATGTTGCTTCCAGTGATGGGTCAAAATTTTGTGTAAAGGGCCAAGCTACCCACGAGAATCAAACTCGCAAACAAGCAACAAGTACTACAAGCCTCAACCAACGCGCTACACAAAAATTTTACTTAACCATAAGGTTCATGGGTTCCATTTAAATTTGAGTGTATTTCATATTGGTGAAAGGGTCGGGGCTAAGCCCTAGCCCTGGTCCCTACACCCTCGGAACCAAGGGGCGGGACCAAGGGCCAGGGCTTAGCCCCAACCTTGTGGTCACAACCCTCCACTCAATTTAATAGAGCGAGAACCATGGCTAAGTTGAATGGGGGCCAGCTTAAGGTTGAATGGGGTCCAGCCCCAGGTCATATGCGGCCTTCATGTAACCACAGGTGGAGGCAAGAAAGGGGCCAACCCCTAAGGTGCGGAGAGGCCTATGAACTGTCACATGACCACGACTCTTGTTAGTTGGCACACGCGAAGATTTCGACTCCCGACATGATCACATGCGCCACCAGTGCCCCCAAGTGCTAAGCGGTTGGGGGCTTGACCAGCAGGGGTGGGCGGTTAGCCCCGACCCTTGGGCACGTGGCCCCCAAGTGACCGCAATTTTTGGAACTAGAGGGTTAGTGGACAGTTTAACTGTTCAACAAATTCGCCCGTCAAATGAGATTGTCAACCAGGTTTGTGTGCCGATTCCAAGTTTGGGGTGCTCAAGCCGGATTTGGGTCGAATTGTAGAATGGTTAGCTATGAAATTTGGGAAAAAATTGTAACAAGCATAACTTTCTCAATTTTTGGCCAAATGAGGTGCAAAAATAAAGCAGATGGGGGATTTTTACAGTTCTGGATCCATTAGAGACTTTTGTTTTACATTCTGAGCATTGTAAAGCCATGAAAATAGAATTTTGAGCACTAAATTGAAAGAGGCCCTACATAAAAAGTTAGACCAGGAGATGTCGCCCAGGAGAGGGGTGAAATTATTTATCGTGTTTGCTATTATTTGTTTCTAATATGGTAGTTTGTCTTTGTTTTGGTTGTTAATTAAGTTTAAAAATTACTTGTTTTTGTGTTTTGTAATTTGATCCATTACCCCTAACACATAAAAATTTCACTTGCAATTTGTTCAAATCTTCAAGTTTTCAATTATAGATCATTTATACTCTTTGATTTGTGAACACTAAAGTGATTATTATTGTGATAAACATAGTGAATCAATGGAAGTTGTCTACGAACAAAGTAAATTGGCCTAGAGACAAGAATTCCATGATTTTTTTCTTTAAAAAATATGATAGTAGGAGTGCTTGAATCTTATTTTTGATGGTGGAAATGAATTTAGCACCATAAAAACCCCTAGGGTAGCCAAAATAGTGAATCTTGACAACTGTACCTGGGGTTTAAAAAAAAATTGTCCGATTTTACTAAACTCTGGCCGAAAAATCCATTGTCTTTTGGGCCAATTTACTGCATTTTTAGACTATGCAGAATTGATGTGTCTGTGTAGATTACATTTGTATATTTTTAGCCACATGAATCATAATAATTATGTACTACAAAGTTTATTTATGGTTGTTTGAATTGTGTGATATTATTAATTCTGATGAAGTTGCGATTTGGAGGAATGTTAAATTATGTCTTGCATTTTAAGTGCCTGGAATACAGTCTTTGCATTGCAAACTTGAATTTGTAGACCTTAAATTTGTTGTTTGAATGTGCTGACTGATAAATATTTAGAAGAAAACAAATGAACATTTGTAAATATCTCTATCGCTGAAATTTGAGGCTAAACTGGAGCCATACCCCTGGATTTTTAGAGAAAATAACTTTTAAATTTAATCTTTATTGTTAATTATCTGAAGTGAAAATTGTCCTTATATTTAGTGCAGGAGGGAACTTTATAACATTCATTTTCATTTTAATAGAAAATTAATTTGCGTCTTGAAGAAGCAAATTTGAATGTAGCTTTACCATTAGGTGCATATCAAAGTAACAATGTAAATGGAAATTTATGGGTGATCGCTAGATTTTTATAAAGAAAATAGGATGACACTCACAATCATCCTCATAGATGAAATTCAAAAGAAAATTGGAGGTATCTTGTTAGATATATAGAGAAATTTACCCTTCAATTAAAACTATATTGCTAATTATCTTCAGAGAAAATTTTGTTTAGGAAAATTTTCCTTGCAACAGGATATCACTATTTAATGTTACAATGTTCCGGAGAAATATTCAGTTAAATTTACCCTTAGTTTTTATGTTCTAAAGACGGTGAATTCAAATATGCTTCTACAATTAGGTACATAATAAAGTAACAATCATTATTTAGTTTGGAAGAAAGGTATTTTAAACGGAAAATAAAAATAAAAATTTCCCAAGCCCTAAATATTGTTTTTGGCAGAGAAGAAAAAACACGATGAATTTATTATGAATAAATACGTTTACATTTGCATGGGTCTGTGCTTGGATTCATCTAGAAAAAAACATCATTCTAGCCTATAGTAGCATTGGTTCAGAACCATTGGGATCATTGGGCGATGATAGAACCATCAAAAACCATAGAAACAAATAGGGGAATACTAAGATTGGCCAATGAACGAAATCTAAGTTTGTGGAGGCATTGTATTAAGGGAAAAAAGAGTGTATGATTTCCAGAAAGACCCTTCATTGCATCAACCCCAATGAGGACCGAAGATCCGTCACCAACCAGCCAGCGAAGATTGGATTAGAACCAAGGCCGAGCTATCATTAAGTTGTGTTATATGTAGGATGACATAGAACGTGATGGAGCATCGAATGTAATCCATCCTTCTAAATTTCCTGAATGAATATATTTGGCAAAGATGATTTCTTTGCAAAGGCCCTTAACATTGAAAACCCACCATAGATTAGATGCCAAGAGAGCTAATTGGAATCTTTTGGAGTCTCGGATTCCCCATCGACCAATTTGAACAGTCTTGGAAATGGACTCTAATTTGATGAGATGTATTTTTATTGATGCTACCCACCCCATACCATAAGAATTTCGCAATGATATTGTTCATGTTATTGATAATAGCATGTGGAATGTGGAATAAATGCATCTAGTAAACCAAAATTCCTTGAATAAAAACCTTTACCAACATGACCCTACCACCAAGAGTGAACCATTTATGGCCCCAGGCTATCAATTTCTTTTCAAAATTTTTGATGAGCCATGCCCAAATATGAAATTTGATAATTGGATGGTTTTAAGTTAAATCCCAAGTATTTGAAACCTTGGGACAACAAACTAATTTTGATTTCAAATAAACAAACAATTTGATTGATGGATTCAAACTCCCCATTATCAGAAATGATTGCTAAATTTTCAAGATTTATAGTGAGCCTAGACACTTTTCCAAACAACGAGAAAACCTGTGAGTAAGCCTCCCACTCTTCATTTTTCAATTCTCCAACACATAGGACATCGTCAATGAACAATAAATGTGTGGGGAAAATGCTCCTCGTGATCTTGCAGCCTCTGATTGTTCCATCCTCCTTTTCAAATTTTATTTGCCTACTGAGGGAATTGATTACAAGAACAAAAAGGAGAGGAGACTGTGCACATCCTTGCTTAAGCCCTCTATACATTTTGAAAAATTTCATTGGATTTCCATTGATCAACACAACCATTGATGTTGAAGATACACATGTCATTATCGTATTGAGATGGCTATGTAGAAAGCCAATTTTGTAGAGGATCAACCGAATAAATTCCTAGTTGGCCCTATCATAGGCTTAGACAAAGTCAACTTTCATTAAGCATGCCTTCGATTTCCTAGATTTTATGGAGTGTATATAGTCTTGTGCAATAGCCATCACATCTTGATTTCTCCTATCAACCAAGAAGCCAAATTGATCTAGGGTCTTAGGTCCTTATAATACTAGTGTATCCCACTTATTGTTATTGTTAGTGTAGCTCCCTATTTGTATTATTGTGCCCATGTATCCCCCATGTTGTTATTGTTGTGCTCCATAGAATCCTACTATTATTAATGTTGTGCCCTTATATTGTTATTGTTATGTAGGCTCTGATTATATTGTGACCCCTTAGACTCCTATATCTACCAAGGAGGTATTATCATTTGTATCATCCAAGAATTGTTCATTTATGTAATTTAAAGGAGGTTTCCACCTCGAAGAAGAGAATTTTTTAGTCATTGATCTATCTTTTCTTCTGTTTTGTGAGTTTGTTGCATAATATTTGGTATTAAAGTTTTGGATTCTAGGGTTTCGCTGCTTCAAAGGTAATCTTTGAATTTTCGCTATAATTTTTTTTATATGAGGTTTCAAAAGCTAATATTTCGATCACATGGAGTTGAAATCTTGGTTAACTTCGTGTAGAAATTTCAGATCTTTTTTCACGATATTTTTTGAGATATGGTCCGAAGAAGTTAGGATTTTTGGAGGCCCCAAAATTCAATCAAAAACAATTGACCTAGGGAAAATCGACATGAATTTCTCTCCAAGCATTGAGTTCAATATCATAAAAATTGACTGAAACTGCACAAACTTTATTTTCTTGTGTATCAATTTTAGGTTCGAAGGTTGAAACAATGACACGTAGAAGAATGTACAAGTTCGCTCTACTCGACCAGTCCATAATCAAGCCATCGTGGGAGATTTGACATAAATTTATATTGAAGAATCCAATAATGTTATGACTTATGACGCTTGAAAGAAGACTCAAAGTGCTACTACAAGACCGAATTTTAGATCTTGGGAGGCCAAAATTTTAGATATACAACAATTTCAGTATCGAGCTCCAAAAATCATGAAGAAAAAGGTGTGTATTTTTTTAAATTTACATAAGTTTTTTTTTTAATAAATTAGTATGAAGTAATTAAAAGGGCATAGTCGACAAGTGGATCGAGGGAGAGAGTGGAGAGTGGAAAGCGAACAGCTAGGGTTTCATATTGCTGTAGGGGTTTTTCTCCATGGAAGGACACAGAGGAGGGAGCTCCACTCCCTCCTAAAAGGAGGCCGTGGCTAATAAGGGCAAGAAACCTCCATAAAATGTCATAGGTACTATTGAGGAAGGAAGAAGAAATATGGAAGAGGAAATAGATGGCACCAAAATGAAGGAAAATAGTAGCACAAAAGACAAGGAAGAAGACAAAAAACAGGGAACAAAAGACAAAAGACAAAAGGGACCTTGTAAACCCAAAGTTGAAATCACACCCAGAGTAGTTTTAAATGATCCCGCATTGTAGGCACATAGGGATCACATGTGGCCTTATGCAATCATCTGTAAATTCATGGGATTACGGCCCACTGAAAAAGCTTTACAAACATGGATCAAATACCACTAGAAACCTAAAGGGAGCATTGATCTACATCTTGGGTCAAAGGGATTCTTCACTATGTGTTCATAAATATTGAAGATAAAGACAGAGTGTTTGAAGGAGGGCCTTACTTCTATGCAGCAGCAAGTCTCTATATGCGGCCATGGATGATGTATTTTGTCCCGGAGCGTGAGACTTTTACCTCGGTCCGGGTCTCGGTAAGACTCTATTCTCTACCTCTTGATTACTGGCAAACTGAATCGTTAGCTACCATAGGCAATAAATTAGGTTGGTTTGTCAAAGCTTCTAAAGCCACAAGAAAGGGAAAATACACTTCCTTTGCAAGGATATGTGTGGAGATGCATCTATCTGGAGCTCTTCCGGATTAGGTAATCTTGGAAGTTTTTGATGAAGAATGGGTGCAAACAGTAGACTATGAGCATATTATGTTCATATGTCGTAGATGCCATGAACATGGGCACCTACTTAGAGACTACCCCCTTAGTAAAGTAGAGAACGAGAGAAAAACTAATACAATGAAAGATGTTGATAGCTTTCACAAAGTGGTACATAGAGGAAAAGGCGACAAAAGAGGGCCAAAGCAACACCAAAATGAAGGACAACAGGTTAGTCAGAACCAGTTCCAAGTTCTTGAAGAGGATGAAGAAATAACAGCAGAAGATCAAGCAATGGTAGGAAGTCCCGGGGAGAAGGAGAAAGAAGAAAACCGTGAACAAACACAGGAAAATGATAAATAGAAAGGGATC
This sequence comes from Pinus taeda, assembly GCA_000404065.3. Classification (NCBI taxonomy): domain Eukaryota; kingdom Viridiplantae; phylum Streptophyta; class Pinopsida; order Pinales; family Pinaceae; genus Pinus; species Pinus taeda. The sequence goes on from APFE031724300.1 coordinate 40,504, forward strand.
ATGATGAGTGACACAGAACCGGAGATGGATCAGGAAATGACCCAGAGTGAGATGGAATTGGAGGACTATAAGTTACAGGAGATTCTAGACAGAGAACACCTAGATTTGGAAGGGTTCTTGATTCAGGGAACAACGAGTGGGGTAGAATCGTTACCGCAAGAAGAGTTCAATAGAATATAACAGTTGTATTTGTGCAAAAATCATACTAAGGGTTTGGAGGGGGAAAAACATTGACAGGCAGAGTAATGAAGGTGTGAAAACGATAAAAACTACTCCAGGATTAGCATCTAGAAACCCATGAAAGAAAAGAGGCAAGAAAAAGCAGAATGAGCTATTGATGGAATGTGGAAAGCTTATGATAGACTCAGGTAAGATGAAAGATCTAGATAGCTACTCCTTTACAAATCTTTAATTATGAAGTTCACATCTTGGAATATTAGAGGTCTAGGAAGTAAAAGAAAACAGAGAATGCTTAGTAATAGAATGAAACATGCAGCTCCGGATATATTTTCATCCAGGAAACAAAATGTTCCATTCAAAAGTTAAGACAAATACATAGCAAATGGCTTAGTAGATTTGAATTTCTAGAAGTGAAAGCAGAGAATGCAACAGGGGGCATTCTCACTTTCTGGAACCCCCAAAGAATTGGCATAATAGATGTTGAGGCATCTAGGAATTATTTATCAGTGGTTATTCAGCTTGTAGGAGAGAGGGATACCTATCTAGTCATGGATGTTTATGGCCCTCAAAGGATAGATGATAAACTCAGGTTTATATTTTCCCTTGTAGATCTCAGGTACAGACATGTAGGGATACCTTGGATCATGGTAGGGGACTTCAATATGATCAAATCACTTTTGGAGAAAAAAGGGGAACCAGAGCTCTAAGTAAAGACTCTTTAGCCTTTCAAATCTTTACAGACAATATGAAGCTAGTTGACATTGAAACAAACAATGGCCTCTTTACATGGAAAAATAAAAGAGGAGGAGAGTCTCATGTAGCTTCCAAGTTAGATAGATTCATTATCTATGAGGACCTTATGCTCATAGACAAGGAAATAATAGCGAGATTTCTTCCCTTTGGAGGCTCAGATCACTGGCCGGTTCAAATGGAGATCCAGGGCATAGGTTCCCCCAAGAATAGACCTTTCAGATTTGAGAATATATGGCTTTCACACCCAGAATTCATCAGCAATATTGAAAAATGGTGGGCAGAAGATTTGCAGATTCAGGGAACAAGAGTGTTCCTTCTACACAAAAGATTAAAGCACATCAAGCTGAGGCTTAAAGCCTGGAATAAGAATTATTTTGGCAATATTTTTGTTGGAAAGATATCTGTTGAAAATAAAATGTAGGAACTCAACCAAGCTATGATCAAGGGAGGCTTTGATAGAGACAAAAGTGATAAAGTTGAGAAACATCATCAACACTAGGAAAATTTGTGTAAACAAGAGGAAATTTTTTGGAGACAAAAATCTAGAGTTTAATGGCTAAAAGAAGGAGAGCGTAATACTAGATTTTTCCATAGATCCACCATGGCAAACAGAGCTCACAATAGGATCTCTTCGATCAAGGACAAGGATGGGCAGATTCAACAATCCCATGAGGATATAGAAGCTGTCTTAGTTCAGCACTTTCGAGGCATAGCTCAAGAAAACAATCTAGAAAGAGAACATTTCATCAGGGACTTAACCAGACATATACCTAAGCTGGTGTCTAGAGAGGACAATTCAATCGTAACAGGCCAGTGACTGAAAAGGAGGTCAGTGAGGTCCTCAAAGATATGCAGAATGGCAAAGCACCAAGCTCGGATGGCTTTAATGTGGATTTCTTTAAAGCTTGTTGGAATATTGTTAAATAGGATATTTTGAATGTAGTGGAGGATTCCAGGTTGAACATAACTATTTTGAAGGTGCTCAATACCTCCTTCATCTCCCTGATCCCTAAACAGGACAATGCTCAATCACCAAAAAAGTATATACGCATAGCTTTATGCAATGTGGTATACAATATAATATCCAAGGTAGTGGCCAATAGACTCAAACCTCTGCTTCCAACTCTAGTTTTGGGGGAACAATCCAGTTATGTAGAAGGCAGACAAATACTAGATAACATCATTCGAGCTCACAAGGTGGTTCACTCATTAACTAGCAAGAGGAAAGCTGGGATGGTCATGTAACTAGACATAACCAAAGCTTATGATAAAGCGAACTGGATCTACATCAGGAAAGTGCTTATTGCGTTTGGTTTTGATCATAACTGGGTTAGATGGGTCATGGCCCTGGTGACTTCATCCAACTTTTCAATACTGGTTAATGGCTCTCCCTCTGAGATTTTTCTTTCTTCAAGAGGCCTCAGACAGGGAGATCCGCTCTCTCCATTTCTCTTCATCCTCATGATGGAAGGACTTGGTCGGTCTATCAAGCATGCTAGAGTAACCGGTAAAATTCAGGGCCTTCAACTATCGAAGAATGGACAGGCATTGACTCATTAATAATTTGTAGATGATACCATGTTACAAGGAATCCCCAAAGTCAAGGAGGCTCTAGCGTACAAACAAATACTGAAGGACTTTGCCATGGCTACAGGAATGGAAGTTAATCTTTCCAAATCAAAAATAATTTTCTTTAATACCAATATTGCTATTCAGAGAAATATCTCCAGAATTGTAGGCTTTCAAAGGGATTCCCTCCCTTCAAAGTATTTGGGAGTTCCTCTAACTACTAAATCTTTGCACAAGAGCATTTGGGAACCGTTGATCAATAAGATGCATGATAAAGTTAGAAAATGGACCATCAAATCTTTAAATATGGCTGGTAGATTGGTGCTAACAAAGGCAGTGCTCCAAGCAATCCCAGTTTTCATACTATCAACACTCCTAGCTCCAAAAGGAGTCTTGCAGCAATTCAAAAACATCCAAATAGACTTTCTCTGGGGCAAGGAGGAGACAAGGAAGAAATGGGCCTTAGTCTCATGGGAAAAGATCTGTAAACCCAAGAACCAAGGGGGCCGAGGCTTGGATGATCAGGAGATTCTTAGCAATGTTTTAGGGGCCAAACTATGGTGGCATTGGGTTAAAGATCCAAAGGCTCATTGGTCAAGTATCTGGAAAGATAAATATGCCAGCTCTTGGCAAACTACTGATCTCATAAGGATGTTTGGAAATATAAAGGGTTCATACATCTGGAACAAGGCCTGGGAGAATAGAGGCTTAGTACAAAAAAATAGTTTTTGGGAAATCATAGAGGGAGATCTAGCACTATTCCGGGAGGATAAATGGAAACAAGAACCAACAATGTTGAAAGAGGACTTTTTTGGGCCTTAAGCACGAGATAGATACCCAAGGATTAATAAAGGTAAAAGATTTCTGGAATCATACTCACAATACAGGAAAGTGGAGAACCTGGAGAAATATAGATTGCAGGGATGATAGTCCCCTGAAAACAAAAGCAGAGGCTCTTATGAGAATATTGGAACAAAGGATGATTTTAGTAACTAGGAGACATGACCAACTAAGATGGGGCAACAACAAAGAAGGCACCTTTAATATTAAGGAAGCAAAAGGTATTCTCCGTGAGCTGGATTCCCATGCTCCGGATAGGATTTGGTAGAACCTATGGAGACACCAAGATTGGATGAAGATCAAACTCTTCATGTGGCTGGTTCATCACAAGAAAATCTTGACTTGGGACAATATTAGGGAGAGGGGTGTGCTGGAGCCTTCTAGATGCCAGCTCTGTGAAGTCCAAGAGGAGACAACGGAACATCTTCTCAATAGCTGCACGTTCACCTCTAGGTTATGGGATACATTTGCCAAAATTTTCCAACAGACCGACAGGGACAAAGAGAGTATCACTAACACCCTAAGCAGTTGGAGAAGAAATTTTTCGGATCATGAAGTTCTTAACTCTGCTTGGGCTCTTATGCCAAGCTTCATTATATGGAATGTTTGGAAAGAAAGGAACAAAATAATCTTCAAAGATGAAAAGAATCCCTCTCTTCGCCTGTTTGAGCAGAGCTTAAAATAGCTTAAGGAGACGGTCAGCACCACAGTGAGGAATCACCCCAAAAATCCTCCCTTAGAGGCTGAAATGAGAATTCTCAGGCAGTTGGGTATGCAAGGGCTCATTCCACAAGGTCTGGATAGGAAAGTAATCAATATGGAAAATGAGAAGGAGTTTTGGCATCCTCCCCCGAAAGGTTTTTTGAAATACAACACAGATGGAGCTTCAAAAGGCAACTTGGGAACTATGGGTTTTGGAGGGGTTCTACGAGATGGAGAAGGAAGCATTCTCTTCCTTTTCCATTTTCATTTAGGAAGAGCCACCAACAACATGGCGGAATTAATGGCTTTGGAGAAATGCTTAGAATTTCTGAAGTAGGATAACTGCCTAAATGTGATTATAGAAGCTGACTCCGAGTTAGTCATCAACTCGGTCAAGAGAATTAGTTGTGGAACAGGACCGGAGAAAGTCTCAAAACACTGGAGGTTAATTTGGGTATTCCAAAGAATTTAGGGTCACCTTCAAGGAGTACACACGGTAAGGTTCAACCATGTGCGTAGAATGACCAACAAACTAGCGAATATTCTGGCCAACCAAGGTGTGAGCTATAATGAACGCAAGGTTTCGATGGGGTGGCAAGTATTGCCTCAGGGCAGCCTAAAAGTACTCTGTCACAACCAAGCGGAAGAGGATAGAGAAGTGTATTGAAACAAAGCTAAAGAGGCAAGGTCTCAATGATTAGTTCTCTGTATGATTCACTATTTTTTGTCAGATTGGTCTTTGGTGGGAGGTAGGCCATGGTCGGCCTCAACAGCACTAGTAATTTCAGCTTCAGAAATCCCTGGTGTATGTTGGACGGATTTCTCAGTTTAGCGGGTGGTCGACCAGAGGGAAGGATCAGCACTAACCATGGTTTCGGGTTCACGAGTAGTGGGAAGGAGGCGAAGGTCGGGAATCCTGACTTTTCCAACAACCATATTACCCATAATTTCCCTTTCCGGGAGGCAAAACCGCTTCCCAAGTGGTTTGTGGTTGATCGCACCCCTCTCAAGCAGGAAGTGGTATTAGCGATTTGGAAGCAATTCCATACAGCTTCTGACACGTGGCTGGGGGTTGAGATTGTAACCCGCCCTCATCGCACACTAAAGTTCTGTGCCCTTGAACCATGCGACATTTCTCTCATCCGTTGGATTTCGTGGTGTGGATCAACGATCAAGAATGATCGTGCAGTTTGGTGGGGCTGGGGCATTAATCAATGAGCGTCTTCATGGGGCGATATCCTCCTTCGCTGTCAGATTAAGATAGTGGAATGGATGGTCACGATTAAAGAGGCAAGTTTGGTGAGCGATTGCACAGGTAAATGCGTGGATTCTCATAAGTCCTGCTAACCATTTAGCACAAACATTGTTTGTATTTTAAAGGGTTCAGAGGTTTCATGTGTTGGGTTGAGGGGCCATGCCTTAGGCGGTTAGCAATCTTTTTTCTGAGTCCATAGTGCCTGGTGGACAGTTGCACACTATGTAAAATATTTTTGGCTTAATGAAATAGAAGGAATGACTCTTGCTTAAGCAAAAAAAAACTAGAAGGGCATAGTAAAGCATAAATATCATTATTTGGTTCCAATATGCCTTGAAACAAAAAGATTGATACTCATAATAAGCAACCATAAAGCTCTACTATGATACATGAAGAAGAGGAAGAAATGCAACATGAAATATCAAAATTTCGCAATCAAGTGCAACAAATTTCAATCTTTCAAAGAGTAACCAAAAAATGAAATGGAAGCTAAGATGGATGGTTTCAAAGAAGATATGGAAGGTTTGAAGCATGGATTAAGAGAATCCATGGAAGGTTTGAAGGATGGAATAGAGAAGACATGGAAGGTTTGGCAAAGTTTCTATAAGAAATTATTCCTAATGGTGACAAGGTATTCCATCAAACTTGTGACGAGAAAAAAATGAATGATAATCATGTTTTAAAGACTCTAAATTTGGGAAGAAGACCAAACACATTCCAAATATTGATATGAGGAAGTTTGATGGCAAGGATCCAGTAACATGGATACTACATATGGATCAATATTTCGATATAGATGATGTGCAACCCTCACAAAAGGTACATATTGCATCTTTATATTTAGGATCCAATCAGTTTGTATGGTATTGATGCCTTTGTTCTCATAAACCATTTGTTACTTGGTCAATTTTTACAGTGGAAATGATAGCATGTTATGAGGATACAACGAGCAACACCTTCTTTAGCCAATTGATAATTCTCAAACAAAAGAGTTCAATGGTGGAGCACATTGAGGATTTCGAAACATTGAATATCAGGGTAACTAATATTCTAGATGAGCATAGGATTGATGTCTTCATAGTGACTTTAAAGCATAACATCCAACATGAGCTTCACCTTTGGGAACCTGATTCAATTGAGAAGGCATTTAGGGTGGAAATTAAATTTGAAAGAAAAATTATGGCAACAAGGAAGTCTACCACTCACAACTATAAAGATGGAAGTGTTGCTTCTCCCAATTTTGCAAAGCCTACAAGGTTGACACCACAACATTTGGAGGAAAAAAGGAGAAAAAGGGATTTGTTATAGTTGTGATAGATAATACACTAAAGGTCATAAGTGTGCTAAGAATAAATTATTTTACATAGATTGTGAAGAGAAGGAAGAAAATGAACAAGAAACATCAAAAGAATAGGATATACACTAGGAACCAACCCTAGAGAAAGAAGAAATGAATCTTAACATATATTGTAATACATTAATGGGAATTATCACTCCTAAAACTCTCAAGGTAGAAGGATATATCAAGAAAAAAAATGTAATAGCCAAGGAATTGAATTTCTTTCTATATCCAACACCAAAATGTCAAGTGATGGTTGCAAATGGAAGAACTATAAATTTCTTTCAAAAGTGCCATAATATCAAGCTAACCATGGGGGAATATGTATTGAATAGTCCAATGCTTTCCATTCCAATGGGTGGTGCTGATGTTGTACTGGGAGTCCAATGGTTACAATCTTTGTGGATGACAGCTTTTAACTTTTAAGAACTTTTCTTGAATTTTTTTTAAAAAGGAAAGAAAGTTGAATTGAGGGGTATCACAAGGAAACCAGGAAAAATAATCAACTCTAATGGCATGACAAAGTTTCTGAAGAAAGAAAAATGATTCGTAATTGAAAAATTATGCTCACTAGAGGTTCAAACATCGAAATCATCTATTTCTCCAGATCTCCAAAAAGTATTGGACAATCATTCCAAGGTATTTGAGACTCCCAAAGGCCTCCCACCTATTTTTGATCATGATAATGCTATTCATTTAATTCCAGGAAGTGTTCCTCCAAACATCAAACCTTACAAATATCCATATGCCTTAAAGAGTGAAATTGAACATATGGTTGCAGAAATGCTAGAGGCTGTTATAATTCAACCTAGTCAAAGTTCTTTCTTTTCTCTAGTAGTATTGGTGCACAAGAAGGATGTATCATGGCATATGTGTCCGAATTATAGGTGAGATCAACAAGCTCACTTTTAAAGATAAATTTCCCATTCTTTTCATTGATGAATTGTCGGATGAATTACATGGATAAATTTACTTCACCAAGCTAGATCTTCCTTCAAGATATCATGAAATTAGAATGAAGACTGAAGACATTCCGAAAAGAACATTCAAAACTCATGAGGGAATTATGAATTTTTGGTCATTCCTTTTGGCATTACTAATGCACCTTCCACATTTAAAGTTTTGATGAATTCCATTTGCAAACCCTTCCTTAGAAAATTTATGTTAATATTTTTTTATGGTATACTAATCTACAACAAGTCTTGGAAGGATCATGTTCAACATGTGGAAAGGGTGCTCAAACTATTGGAGGAGAAACAATTATATGCAAAAACCTATAAATGTTTCTTTGGACTACATGAGGTGGAATATTTGGGTCATGTTGTATCTCATGAGGGTGTTAAGGTAGACTCTTACAAAATTAAAGCCATTAAGGAATGGAAAATCACCACATCCATAAAACATCATCAAATATTTCTCCAATTGATAGGGTATTATCGCAAGTTTGTTAAGAATTATGGGAGAATAGAAGCACCTCTAACAACATTACTAAAGAAAGATGCATTTTCTTGGACTCCAGAAGCAACTAAGGCCTTTAAACATCTTAAAGAGGCAATGTTCCAAGCACCGGTCTTAGCTACGCCAAACTTCACAAAAATCTTTATTATGGAATGTGATGCCTCAGAAAATGGAATTGGTGTTGCTTTAATGCAAGAAGGAAGACACATTACTTTTTAAAGTCATCTAATCAAAGGAAAGTATTTACACAAACCTATTTAGGAGAAGGAAACATTGGCAATACTACATGCACTAAAGCAATGAAAACCTTACCTAATGGGAAGACACTTCAACGTAAAAATAGATCGTGATAGTCTTAAATGCTTTTTGCAACGAAGATTATTTTAAGAAGAGAAACAAAAATGGGTCAAAAATATGTTGGGCTATGACTTTGAAATCATCTACAAAAAAGGGAAGAAAATTGTTTTTGCAAATGCACTTTCAAGAAAGGATGAGGATGTGGAAGCATTGCTTTGTTCCATTTCTATTATCCAACCTGATTGGATAACTGAAGCAAGGAACAAATGGAAGAATGACGAAGAGGTGTGGACACTCATTCAAAAGTTGCATCAAGATCCCAGTACATCTGATACATTTAGCTGGAAAAATGATTCATTATGGTACAAATATCACTTACATTTATGTAAGAATTCCAAACTCAAGCGAAAAAATCTTTTGGAATTGCACACCTCCCCCTCAGGAGGGCACTTAAGATTTTTAAGAACTTACCACAGGGTCAAGAAGGAAATTTTTTTGGATGACCTTAAATCTGATATTCAAAAGTTTGTGGGAGAATGTTTGATTTGCCAACAAAATAAAGTTGAGACAATTAAGACCCGGAGTCTGTTAGAACCTTTAGCTATTCCAAGTCAATGTTGGGAGGAGGTCTCAATGGGTTTTATCACATGTTTACCCAAATATGAAGGAAAGAGTGTCATCATGGTGGTAGTTGATAAAATTACCAAGTATGCACACTTTTGTCCATTATATCATCCTTTTAAAGCCAATATAGTTACTACTGGATTTATGGAAACAATTGAAAAGATACATGGAAACCCAAAGATTATTGTAAGTGACAGAGATCCCATTTCACTGGAATTTTTTGGATGAATTGTTTTCTTGTCTTGGTACTCAATTAGCTCATAGGCCATCTTATCATGCTCAAACTTACGGGAAAACTGAGATGGTGAACAAATGTTTGGAAGGATATCTTCGTTGTTTTTTATCTTATAAGAAAACAAAATGGGTCAAGTGGTTACCTCTAGCAGAATGGTGGCATAACACTTACTTCTATACTACAATAAAAATGGCCCCATTTATGGCACTTTATGGATATCATGCATTGTACATCACATCATATTTAAGAGAAAATTCTAAGGCTCAAGCAGTGGAAGATCACATCAAGCATCAACAACAAGTTCTCCAACTCTTTAAGGATAACCTCACTCTATGGCAAAATCGAATGAAACAACAGGCAGATGAACATTGTAGTGAAAGAATTTTTTATGTAGGTGACTGTGTATTTTTACGGCTACAACAATAAAAACAAATTTCCCTCAAGCATGATAAGAAGGATAATAAATTATCACCCAAGTACAATGGTCCTTACAAGGTGTTGCAAAATATTGGTACTATGGCATACAAATTAGACCTACCTACGTCTTCTCGAGTACACCCAGTTTTCCATGTTTCATTCTTAAAGAAGGTTATCAGCGACAAGCTTCTAGTTCAAACAGTGTTTCCAAAGCTTGACGAAGAAGGAAAAATCATATTAGAGCCTGAAGTAGTCACAAAAAAAAGATCTTGAAAACTACAGAATCAATTAATTTCAGATTATCCCATTAAGTGGAAGAACTTACCCGCTGAAGATTCCACATGGGAGGATGATATTTTTATACAAAAGCCTCCAAAACTACTCAAGTGTTGAGGAAAACACTTTTTTGAAGGAGAGGGGCATGTTAGGTTCCTATAATACTAGTGTACCCCCTTATTGTTATTGTTAGTGTAACTCCCTATTATTATTATTGTGCCCATGTACCCCCCATGTTGTTACTGTTGTGCCCCATAGAATACCATTATTGTTATTATTGTGCCCTTACATTATTATTGTTATGTAGGCTCTCATTACATTGTGACCCCTTAAACTCCTATATATACCAAGGAGGTATTATCATTTATATCATCCAAGGATTGTTCATTTATGTGATGTAAAGGAGGTTTCCCCATCAAATATGAAAATTTTTAATTCGTTTATCTATCTTTTCTTCTATTTTGTGAGTTGGTTAAATAACATAGGGTAAGGCGAGGAGAGAAAATCATCTTCATTATGTTAGCTAACATTTTAGAGGTCATTTTGTAAATAGAAGTACATAAAGATATAGGTCTATAATTAGCAAATGAAAGGGAATTTAACTTTTTAAGAAGAAGAACAAGGAAATTTGCATTGGTAGCACCTGGAATACAGCTAGAAATTCTAGATTCTTCCACCATTTGGGTCAAATCTTGACCCATGAGATCAAATAAGAAGAGGAATAGCTCAACGAACCAACCATTGAGCCCCAGGCTCTTATCCTTTTCCATATATTTCAAGGTCTGTAAGAGCTCTTCTTGAGTAATGGCAACGTCCATTGTAGCTGATTTTTCCTCCCTGACCACTCTTGGAAATAAATTCACCAATCGCATTTTCTCTTCGATGTAGTTGTACTCCAGGTCCTTGAATTGGTTAATGAAGAAGTTGAGAGCCTCTTTCCTGATATCTTCTGAGGACGTAAGTGCTCGACCATCAACACCAATTATTGTCCAAATGGTATTGGATCGTTTTCTTTTTGAAGCAGCCCGATGGAAGAACTTAGTGTTTTTTGCACCCCCTTTAATCCAATCAATCCTACTTTTGAGACGCCACTCCTCTTCATGCAATTTCAAAATATTTTCTTTCTTCTCCATAAGGGCTAGAATGGAGTTTTTGACATGATCAAAGAAATATTCTGGAATGGAAGGGTCCAATAAGGATGTTATGTCTTGGTCAATGTAAGTAAATTCCTTGGAGAGTGCTTGGTTGCATTTTTTTATCCATACATGAACCACCTTTTTTAGCCTCTTTAGTTTATGGATGGCCGCTAGAGACGGCCAACAAATTTGGAGATACTGTGTTAGATCTTTAGAGAAAAGTTACTCTTTAATTTAACTTTCCATCTTAGGTCAAATTTTCGTGTGATTGAGCATGTGTGTTTAACAGGTCACTTAGAGAAATTTACTGTTCAATTTAACGATAGCTTATGATTTTAGGAAGGTGAATTCCATTATAATTTTATATTGGGCACATAACGAAGTAACAATTTTATAACTAAACTTATTTTTGAAGAAAGGTATTTTATAGGTCAACTTAGAGGAAAATAGGTAGATACTCTTAATTATCTTCTTAGTTGTAATTCGAGAGGAAAGTGGAGGCACTCTATTGAATCTTTTATAAATTCACTCTTTAATTTAACCCTTCATCTTAACTATCGTAAGAGCTAATGTTGTGAAGGAAAATTCTTGTCCACTATAGCGATTGTTTTTATGGGAGGGCATTATTTAATTTTACAATATCCAGAAGAAATTTATCGTTTAATGTAACATTAAATGATACTAACAAAGTTTGCTCTAACTATTAACAACAACATGATTATATACTAACAAAGTTTTCTCTAACTATTAACAAAAACATGATTATATTAAAAGTAAATTTTAATCTATATAGTTTTGATTTTACATAACTTGCAAATAGTTATTCAAATTTACAATTATTCAACTTTAAGGATATAGAAGAATGGATGTAGTTGCTAAAACATACCATGCAAAATATTTATTTATTTATTTATTTGTGAGTGAACACACACACTAAAACATACATGTACACTAAGTTGTGAAAGTTTAAATATATATAATTATGTTTAAACAATGTAAATTTAGATGATGTGATCCCCACACACATATATCTACATACATAAAAAGAACACTAACTATGAGCTTTGTAGTGTATTGGTGTTAATGAAATCAATAGTTCAAATACTAATCCTTCTTCAAAAGCTATGTTTTATTTGGATCTCTCTCTTTCCTAGATGGACTTAATAACATTCTTTATTCAATTATGCAAACTTTTATAAATGCCATTTTGTGGCCCAATAAAATATTAATCAAGGAGAATTTTCGGTTAAAACATCAATAATGCCTACATAAACCGATAAAATACAAGTGGTATAGTAGGTGGTGTTACATAGGAGAGGTGGGGAAGGCAAAGGGGATTCCCAAAATCATAATAAAATTCCCATGTTGAATTCATTACCAACATTACATAGTGATCCAATTGGAGATATCATCTTGAGAAAACTGAAGAGATTGTGTTTTAACTATTTGGAGACTCAATTTGTGGCCCCATGAATGATACAAATACAATGCATGTCAATGTTTTCCGACTCTTATTCTTTTAGAATGGTAAGAAAATAGATGATAACAAAATACCATTTACCATTTTCCTACCATTGGGGTTAAGAAGAGGAATACCCTTTATCAAATCACAAGAGGTGTCATAGTGAAGGAGATCTTTGAGCGCTTTTACCACATGAATATAGAGTTTCAAATGCAAGGGGAAACATTACTGTATTGAGCGAAACAGCCTAGTTTTCTTACATTTTAGGATTTATTGACTAAAAGACAGGGTGGAGTGTTTAAAAGTGGGGTTTCTACCACCCACACAAAGAAATGGCATAAGACTAAGGCTTGAAACATGGCTAGGATGACAGGAGATTCCACCTAATAATATGCTTTCTCAACATTGATTTAACAACTAGGGCATGCAACCCCAAACACCTAGCCTAATAAATGCCTTCCTTACAGTGACTACCTTATCTAGTAAAAACCTCCATGGATGATCCTAGTTTATTTAGGGCTAACGATCTAGGGAAAAAGATAGTATAATATTAAGGCCATAAATTTAGCCAAAATATTATTAAAGACATTTAATAGCGTAATATATCTCCATCAAGTCATGAGCTTAGGGGTCACTTTGTGAACAAATTTAATAAGATCTATGTTAATAAGAGAACCTAAGGTCTTTTTCACACTAATTCATGTACACCTAGAGTGTTTGATATTGCACATGGTCATAGGATTATAATGAAACATCGAACTAAAATAAATGGGATATTATGTAGTAAAACCCTTGAAAAATAAATGTTTACAAAAGAGAGGGAAAACTCAATTATTTCTCAATTCAATTAACTATTTTCAATGAAGAACTAGGTTCTTTCTATAAAGCATATGTTTGCATGCTAATTGTTCACTTATTAGTAGTGCACTAAGCAACAACTCAATTAGTTATGCATAAAATAGTTGGATATTCCAAGTTGATTTTACTTAAACTTGGGATCCATCAATGCATGGAAAGTTCAGGATAAGTTAACTAAAGTAAGCCAACCTTGATATCTCCAATTCTTATTTTGGATAATCAAAAGCTAACTATTGTCCATAGTTAATTGTAGTTGTGCATACATAATTATGCATCGACATCCCCCCTATAAGACTAACTTGGGTTCGAGGCAAACGAAGGAGGGATTACACGATATCCTCTTGTAATAACAACCCCCTTCATATTGTTAGCATAAAGGAGAAGATTTATGACTATACCAAACTAGTTCCATTTAACGCTGTATCTATCAAGCATCGAGAGGGATCACATCTCTCGAGGTGAAAACCTCTTTTTTGAGCACAAAACTTGAGGATAGCTATGCACCTCGATATATTTGATCCCTCTCAGTGCTTGATAGATCTAGGGTTAAATTGGATCTAGGATGGTTTTAGTCGTGTGCAACCATGTAAAATTTGTTGAACATTTAATTATTCTGATCGTTTTAAATATGCTAAAAATTTCTAAGATTAATATGGTCATTCAATTTTGAATTTGCTCAGTTACCTCAGTTTGTTGAGATGAAAGACATTGTTAATAACTTGAATGATGAAATATAATTTTTGAATGCAAAGTGACAACGTAACAATATTGAATGATAGAAAATGTGAATAATAAGAATGTAGTCAATTACAAATAGTCTTCATTGTGATCAATCTCAAACTATTTTCTTTTGTTGTTGTTATTGTCACACCTGTTAGTTTTTCCATCTTTTCATATGGATCATATGAAAAGGGAAGTTCAAATCATAGGCCATTCAAATATTTATTTTGAGCTATTGTAGTAAACATCATACCTTGTCTCTCTTTCTCTCCAATATTAATAGTAGTTTTTTCCAAGATTAATCAATTTGTCTTATGGAGTGTTAAATCCCAAATAAGTTTCAATGGTAGTTGTTTGCTATTACCTCACTTCAATGCAAAGTGACTAACACTGTTGAATGATGGAAAATGGAAATAATAAGAATGTAGTCAACTATAAATAGTTTATAGTTTCAAGAAGAAAACATTTCAGGTAAGTGAACATTTTATTTAAGATGAAAACTCAAGTATTTTATTTATGGTTTACTAATAATAACACAGAAATCAATGTATTTCATCAATAAAAAATTTCTACTTACACTAGAATAATTTACATTATTAATCTAATTACTTTGAAATTCATGTCCATCATACATCGAGCTATGTCAAATCACAAATCAACATCTACACTAAAATCAATGCATCAAGTGCCAACATTCAAATAGAATTAGAAATCAACATATACAATGAAATCAATGCACATAGTGAAAGCAAGTTCTCTCTTGTTGCCTCTCCCGAATGACTTCCTTGAACATCACCTTACCATCTTAAAATGATGACACCTGTGTACTCATGACAAGATAACATCAATTCAGAAATCATCTATTCTACCTTTGTTGTTGAGAAGTGTAGCAAGAAAGTCTCAATTTGACTTTTCCATTGTCAAATTGAGAAAATTCGAATTTCCACATCAACAGACGACTTGGAGGTAGTTTACTTGTGTGACATGGCTCTTGTCACTCAGTTAGCTTAGTAAATTAGAGTTAGAGGGCTTGGAGTTTAGTTAAGCATGTATGATTGTTAAATTTTAGTAATCCACGTCAATTATTTTCAGTTGTGTTTATTTAAACTAGTTCTAATAGCTAATGGAACTAGTGGAAGTTTAGTTGTGCGGTGGGACAAAAATCTAACTCAGTGATCATCAAATTAATTGATAAATCAAATCAAAATAGCTAGTGCATGAAATAAATTTGAGTTCCTTAACTATTATGGAGATTCTGAGGCAGTGTAACAAGAAATTGTAAACTAGTTTCAGTGTACAGGCGTTGCATGCAGTCAGATGATCAATATTTGGGAATTGCATAAGAAATTGGAGGAAAATACCTAAAACATAGGCACTAATTCCTGAGAATATGCGCAAGGAAATAGGGGCTCAAGTAGAGGAAAAAATTGACTAAGTCTGGGTTAGATCTTCTCAATGAGCAGAGAGATAGGTTATTCACTTGCAGGTTGTGCTAAGAGCGAGTGTAACACCCTCCTCCCACATTTACCCAAGCTAATCGGTCCACTGGGGTAAACATGTGACAAAGAGTTACTATAATATGATTTGACCTCCTAGATCACCTTAAGGAAGTGGAATTGACAGACCAACACTCTAAAGATCTCCCTCAAGAGCTACAGAACCTTTAGGAGCCAACCAACCCCTCCAAGTGTCTAACCCCTTAGAGAACTTGCTTCTTGATTGAACTAGACCCTTAATCACTCCAATGACAAGCCTTCGATGTGAATGAGACCCTCCGGTCGATCCCACAACAAGGAATCCATGCAATTGTGGCATTTTCTAAGCAATTCTGTTCCAGCAACCCAAAATTATGAGCCACTTTTTCATGGCTTGGACTCAAGCCTCTACCCATAACTTCACGAAACTTCCAAAAATGATAAATAACATCGAGACAAGGATACTAATACAAATACTTGAACAAGAACTTGAATTTACCTCTCCCAGCCATGATAGGCATTCTGTCAAACACATCATGAACATGTAATTTGCAGGTCATAACAAGATATCTGAACATAGGGGTCTCATACTTATCTGAGATTCGTCAAGATGTTTGATGCCTTCTCACAATATTTGCACTATCATATACTAGTTCATACATTCATTATTAATTCATTTACTAATCAAAACATGATAAGAGACATGACAGAGATTTATCATAAAACCATGCTTATAACCATCATATAACGAACATAATAATAATGATAGAATAGTCATTATAACCACATAATAACAAAAAAAAATTACACATAATACACAAGAGGAAAATGACTCTTATTAACATATGCAAAAACCAACCAATCCAGGGACTTCCACGTACCACCTAACCATATATTGGGTTGAACCAAATTTTTCTTTCATCTAATCACCCTTGTGCCATATTCCAAGCATGAATGTGGGACTCACAATAGAACCAATCAAGGCTTCCTCAAGATTTATCATGTATCCCTCTGAGGCCCAAAAAGTAAGCATACACTATAGGCTTTACTGCAATCCCGCCATATACCAGTCAAGGGATCATTAGGCCCTAAACAAGCATGGATGCCTCTGGATCTCTCCACCTAAACCATGAGGAATTTGTTCGTCTCCACCCTCTAGGATTTGTTGTGTATCCTGCCATTACTGATCAAGGGATTTCTAGGCCCAACGAGGAATTTGTCTGTCTCCACCCTATAGGATTTACCGTGTTTCCCACCAATACCAGTCAAGGGATTCCTAGGCCCAACAAGGGTATTCACAACCAGGCTTTACCGTGTATCCTACTAGTATCGTTCAAGGGATTCCTAGGCCTTGTGATTTTTTTTCCTAAGACTACCCCACTCTGTTTCAAAACCATCCGACAATTCATCTCAAACAAGTAAAAGAACCCCATCACACCATGGTTATCCAAAAATGGCACATAAAGGCTAAAAGCCATTGTCACACTTGGAAAAACCCATGCCAATGATATCAAGAGAACCAAATACACACATCCATGTACCATGCATGCCAAAACTAGTACGAAAATCATACATGCAATTTGATACCTACAAGTAATCCCGTTGTAACCGCTTGATCCTGCTCTTCCTTGATTGATATTTGCTTCCCTTTGCTTTCTTGTCCTTCCTTTGCCTCCCTTCCTCTAATGCTAGAGTGCTCCAAGAATACTCTAAGTCTATGAGAGTATGGGAGAGTAGAGATAATAGAGAGAGAGATCCAAAACTTAACTGACAAAAGGTCGTGAATCGATGCTCAAAAGCATTTTTATTAATTAGGCCTATATTTTCTTCAATTTCCATTTCATTTTCCTTCATTTTCCTCCTTGCATGCATCCTATTACCTTTCCCTTTCCTTTTCTCCTATTTTCCATTATTTTCATAAATAAAATGCCAGCTAATGCCTCTTTATTTTCCAAATCCTTTGCCAATTTCCCTTAGCCATAATAAACCAAATGAACACCCACACTAGGATATTTTTCCCAACATTCAACATGGAATAAGCGGCCTATGACCTTGGTCTTCTTTTTCCATTATTAACTTTATTACATGGATTTTTAACTTGGGGCTGTTACAAACCTCTCCCCCTTAGAGCAACATCGTCCTCGGTGTTCAACGACACCTACAACCAGCAAGACCGCTAAAAAGAAAAAAAATGCTACCTATGGAGCTTTAAAACTTAGCTCAATGTAGTATTTACAATGATCAACCCGCTAGAAAGAAAACCAACATGACAAACATAACAACATGACAACCATACCATTTATTGGAACTTTATAACACAACTCATGACAGTTTTTACATCCATATAAATATATACATATACTAAAACACCATGCCAAAACATAAACCAAAATACTTCCACTCAGCTAGAGAATAAAGAAGGATACATAGCTCGCATATGATCATCCATATCCCATGTAGCTTCATCGGGTGCAAAATGCTTCCACTGCACTTTAACCTACTCGATTGCTTGGTTCCAGAGCATGAGCATCTTTATTTGCAAAATAAACTAAGGTTTTGGTTGGAATTCTAGTTCTGGCTCCACCTACAATACAAACCAATCAATATCACGATCAACATCCTTCACATATCTTTTAAGCAATGAAACATGGAAAACATCATGGACTTGCACTGTCAAAGGCAGCGCAAGTCTGTAGGTCACTAGTCCAATCCTCTTAAGGATCAAAAGGCCCACAATACCGAGGTGCTAACTTTGCACATGACCCGATCCTTAAGGAGCTCTTCTTGGGCTTGATGTGCAAGTACACATGTTCCCTAACCTACAACTCCTTAAACAACATGTGTTGATATACATAATTTTTTTGCCTGTCCTATGCTACCTTTATATTCTTCTTGATAACCTACATTTCATGTTCCATCTTTTCCAACATGTCTGGTCCTGTCAACACCTTGTTCACTGGATCACTCCAACTGATGGGAGTATTACAAATCTTCCCGTAAAGTGCCTCAAACAGACTCATCCTCAGTGATTCCTGATACCCATTGTTGTAAGAAAAATCTACTAGTGGAAGATACTCTTCCCACTTTCACTGTTGATGCATGATGTACATTCTCAACATGTCCTCCAGAATCCTATCGACCCTCTCCATCTGTCCATCTATCCATCTATCTGCAGATGTTAAGTTGTGTTGAAGGCCAACTCTATACCCAAACCTGCAAACAACTCTTTCTAGAATCTGGAAGTGAAGTTAGCATCTCTGTCTGACGCAATCTTCTTCATAACACCATGCAGCCTCACTATCTCCCTAATGAAGATCTATGCTACATCATTAGCTGAATAAGTAGATTTCACCGGAATAGAGTGTGCTACCTTGGTCAATTTGTTCACCACAACCATGATGGAATCATGATGTCTATATGTCCTCGGAAAACCTGTAATGAAGTCCATGGAAATAACCGCCCATTTCCACTCTGGAATTGGGATCAATTATAGTAATGCACCTCGATGCTTACACTCTGCTTTTACCTGTTGACAATCTAAGCATCTCACTACAAACTCTGCCACTTCCTTCTTTAGATTCAACCAACAATAGAACTTTTTCACCACTGTAAATGTCTTCTGATATCTTGGGTGAACTGAATACAGTTTAGCATCTTCCCTCAAGATAGGCTTCTTGAGCTCACTGTTGTGTTAATTTTTTCCTTTCAAGAAACATTTGGCATTTCTCACAGGCCCGAACATAAGCATGTACCTTACGAACAGCTTGGGCCAATAGAAACTTGCTTTGATAATTTTATGATTTTTTTCTCTCCAGCTATAATGTCCCCCAGATACACATTTATGAAACTCATCTATCACTTTATGGATCTCTTCTTTAACCATGCATAAAAGCAAAATCCCCACTGGGTTCTTCCAATATAATTGGCCATTTAAAATGAAAAAATTCTAGGATTGGAGCCTCAAAGCTCTGTATTTAACTTTACCAAAATTAGCTCAGAAACTCAGAAAACGAAAATAGTGGATGATGTGTATATATGGATGGTAAGGTACTTTATTTGGATTTTCTATGTTGAGATCTTGACCTTTTTCTGCTCCTTTTCTCCTCAGCCTTCTTCCTCCTTTGTCAGGAAATTAATACCCAAGGCTTAGCAGTTTGATTCAGACAATATTTGGGCTAATCCCTTCCCCTTGAAAAGTTTAGTGGGTTTGATATCCATGTCATATTCTTGGATTTTAGCAATCCACTTGCCTCTTTTTCCCTCACTATCTCCTTGTACCAGAATGTCTTTCATGACTGTTGTAGGAACATAAGATATTATGTTGGATTGTAGGACATAAATTATAAAATCCTTTATGGATTTAAATAAGGCATAGGCCTGCTTCTCCAAAATATTATACTTTAACTCAACATCCCATAGGACATGGATAGAAAATGCTATTGGTTCCTCATGTCCTTCATTGTTTTTCTGCAATAAGACAACAACCAGTGTATGAGGAGAAGCAAAAGAGAAAATATAAAATGGTTTTAAGTAGTCAGGGCTAACAAATATAGGAGCTTCTACAAAATCCCTTTTACTCCTAGAGAAATATTCTCGAGACTCTTAACTCCATTTTACTTTGTTGTCCTTCTTCAAGATTTTTGTGATCTCTTTTACTACCTCGACATAGTTAGGTACGAATCTCCTCATAAAGATAATCCTGCCTAAAAAGACTTGAACTTATTTCTTATTCCTTGGTAGGGGAATGTTGTTTATGGCTTCCATTCGCTTGATATCAATCGTCACCCCTTATTTTGCTACTATGTGCCCCAATAACTTTCACTCCTACAGAACAAATTGAGATTTTTTAGAATTCAGGGACAAGCCATACTTTCTGCTTCTCTAAAAAGTGAGTTGTAAATGTTCAATGTGTTCCTCATCTGTTTTAGAGAAAACAATAATGTCATCCAGGTAAATTACTACAAACTTGTCCCGCTCTCCCACAAATGTTATATCCATTTCTCTTTCAAAAGTGGCTCCTACATTTATGAGATGGAATGGAATTCTGGCATACATGAAGGTCCCCCATGGTGTGGTGAACACAATTTTCTTTTGATCTTTAGGATGTACTACCACCTGATTGTATCCCGAAAAACCATCCAGCATAAACATCTGAGTTTACCCTACTACCTTCTATAAGATGAAATCCATTTTAGGCAATGGGTAATTGTCTTTTAATGAGGATTTATTGATATTCCTTAAGTCCACACATAATATTATCTCTACATTCTTCTTCCTAACCGGAACCAGATTCACCACCTAATATGAATATCTCAGGGGTAAAATGATTTTATCTTGAAGTAATTTCCTGACTTCCTTCTCAATGGATGGGAGTAGAAGAGGATTGATTTGTGTAAGATTATGTTTGTATGGGTTCACCCCATTCTTCAAAGGAATCTTATGCTAAATAATATTATGATCAAAAAAAATTTAAATCATCAGACGACCAAGAAAATACATACCTATTTTCTTTAAAAAGTTTAGGATACCTTTGCTTGTACTCGTGGGAGATTCCTTTTTCCAGCTTGATTATCTAGGGATCTCTTTCTGATCCAATGTTGCAATCCTCCACTTGTTCTTCGATTTATTGTTTGGTTGGTTTGGTAGCCACATCATTTGAGTTAAACAATATTTCCGAGGGAACCAAACCCCGAGGAATAGTGTTACCCTTCAAATGTAAAATGTTGTGCCCCACAATGGTTTCTTCCCAACCTACCTGTTTCTCATCTATCATCTTCGCGTCCCCTTGGTCAATCAACGAATTTGAGAATTCCCCAATAAATTCCATGAAGTGCTTGATCTTCTCCTCATCTTAAAATGTTTGCCAATGTCTGAAATTATTTGGCATTGAGGACATATATATGATTTCAACCTCATACTCGAGAAGTGGATTCTAAGGTGATTTAAAATTGTTGGTAGTTATGGCCAAGGAGTTAGCTATTCGATTTCTTTCTCTGGGGAAGAATTGAATGTTGAAGTCTAAGAACAAAATTATCAATTATATCCCATACCTCATTATGGTAAACCTTTAATCTTGGATGTTTGGTTTGGTACTCATTTTTTATTTGTTTCACTACCAGCTTTGAATGTCCAAGCACAACCAAGCATTCAATGTTCAGATTCCTTGCAACTTGTACGCCCAAGAGTAAAGATTTGTACTTAGAAACATTATTTGTGGCCTCAAATTCCAATCTAAAAGAGAGAGGGATCAAGCTTCCTTCTGGGGATATCAGCAACACACCTGCCCCATTTCCTTCCTGGGGACAAACACCATCAAAGTACCATCAAAGTATAACTTCCACACCTTATCACAATCTAGCAATTGTTGGTCTAGTTGGACAGGGGACTTCACATATGTCTCTTCTAGTATCATATCATGTTCCTCTATCAACGAGTAAGATATCTCTCTTTCTTTACCATACACAGGAGTGTTATTTGAACAGTCGACTCCTGTAACTGTCTTGATGAACCTTGATTCTCTATACAATCATCTTTCTTCTCCACCGAATACAGGGATGGTAGGATAAGTCAAATCCAATTTAATGGACTGTCCAATCTTGGACCCCCATGACCTTAATAAGAGCATACCAAACCTTGCAGGGATGTCAGATGGTATAATGTCCATCACTACACTTTTTTTTATAGGAATATAAGCCAAATTCACCACCAAATCTATAATCATACCTAGACACTTTACCCTTTTGGAGTAAAAGGTATTTGCAGCCCCAATTGCTCCATGATAGATAAAGGCATCAGGTTATGAGAAGCACCTGAGTCTAGCATGTAGTTATGGAGTAGAATGTCATGTACTAGAAGGGTATTTTTCTTCAACGTGGGGTCTAAATACAACCATAGGCATTTCTTCTTGGAGATTCAAACAATCGTGTAGGGGGTTCGTGGTGGATGGACACATAAACTGGAAAATTTGAGATTTATAAGTTGGTTTTTTTAACAATTTAGATAGAGGGTCATAAATTTTGACCTTCTCAAGTACTTTTTGGAGATTAAAGGCGATAAGATTGTTCTCAACTATGACAACCTTAGCGGGATATTTTTCTTTATCACAGACCGGTTTGGGCGATGAGGGTGATTTTTCTACTTTAGAAGCTTAGGACTTATGACATATTGGATCTAAGGACTCCTTCTTTTTGGGTAAGACTAAGTCTAAAGGCTTCTTTCCATTTTCTGTTGATTTAGGAGAATTTTGGGGAGAGGGGTCTTCATTCTGGTCCTGCATCCTAGATCTCTTTTGGAAAGACCCGAGATCATATTTCTTATGCAAATGAACTTGCATGAAGTCCACATACTTCCTAGAGTAATCATCAATGTCATCATCATCCAATGGGGCATCTAAATCTTCCCCTTCTTCGTCCTATATTTCAACTTCACATTCCAAGAGAATATATTTTCTTGAACCTCACTGGTTTCTTGTATATGTTCTTCTGGATCATCCTCTAGGTATAATGGGGGTTGAATGTGGTCTTGCTTCTCTTTTATCCCCCTCTACAGAATTTGCAATGGAGGTCTCTTATACTGAGGATTAAACCCTCGTTTAGGGGCTTATGGATTTTATCTGGGAGGATTCTTATTTTCCATCTCCAACTTCATGAGCTTATTTGATAGGTTTATTATCAATTTATTCATTTCCTCCAACTTCTGCTCTTGGGTTTCCTTCCCCTAATTTGAGGAGCTAGCTTCCTCTTTTCCTCTCCTCCTTTCTCCAAGATCAATTCTACCTCTCGACTTCTCGATAGAGGTAAATTTTGCTTCAACCTTTAAGGCATCTATTTGAATCTGAACCAGAGTATGACACTTCCTTTCCCAAAGTGTGAAACCAAATTTTGGCTCAAAAACACAAAAAAAAACTACTTTAGCAACGACCTATGGAGGTTTAATCTCAGCAGGGAGACTATTATACAATTTTTTAAACCTCTTTATGAATTCTAAGACATCTTCATTATGTTTCTTCTTCATAGCATTAAATTCAGTAAGAATATAACCATGATCTCTCTTCTCCCCCCATTTTTTCATAAAAGAATTATCCATCTCCTCCCAAGCAGTAATTGAAGCATTTGGTAGAGATTTGAACCATTTCTTGGCTTCCCCATCTAGAGACTAGACAAAAAGCCTCAACACTACATCCAGGTGTTCAACATTTAGGTTCTCTACAAAGGCACAAAAAGTTTCTACATGCCTTATTGCTGAAATGTCATCTTCCCATGTGAATCATGGCAAGAGCCTGGGGTAATCTTGTGGCATACCATTCAAGAGTTGTGGCAAGTCTAGTGTAGCATATTTTTTTAGGAGAAAAACTGGGACAACCATATTGAGCAAAGGAAGTGGTAGGATATTTATCACAGGTCCTTGTTGAGGGGGTATCTGAGTCGCAGTTGACTGGATCTGGGTTGGAAGGCTATTCACACTCTGTGTGGGACTATTTATGAGGATATCCTTGACTTATTCAGCCTCACAGGAGGGATGAAATGAAAAAGGGGGTGAATTGACAAAAGATTATTTGTGTTTAACTCTAGATCGAAATGAGCCAAATAATACACAATGTTCTTCAGGATATTCCAAAACTTTGGAGGCAGACTCAGGGTAGTTTATCTCAACTTTTTGAGAACTGGTTCATGATATTTCTGGAAAAGATCTTGTGGATTATGGAGTGATAGGGGTCTGAGCTTTCCAAATCCTCTGAGATATGATTTTCTCAGGGTTAAATTCAGGAGGAGTTTTCTATTGGCTATATTAGAGAAAGTATGGGGTCTACAAAAATCCAGGGTGTTTAAAATAAGATTCAAACGGTGGATTCACCAGTTTGAGATATTTTCAACCCACACTTCCCTTGCTCACCCAACAGAAGGAATGTAAAAATTGTCGTACCCACGGAAAAGTATTATGATTTGTTCCCTGACAATGGCGCCAGAAGATGTTGTAGATTTTTCTATCTCCTGTCACACAATTTCTTCAAAAGATGTAGAGTTTTCCTAGGGACAACCCCCAGGTTGAAGGAAAAGGTTAGTTCCTAGGCTATTCAAACAATTACTTTTAAATATTATCTAAGGGGGTTTCTATTGCACTCCATATGTCACATAAATTGAAATAAGACAATTTAGAGATTGGGTCATGGCCCTTCACTAAGGTAGAATCAAGAAAAAACACAAATATAGATACTTGGGTAGATATGGATTATCTCAAAGAGGAATTCCTTGATTTTGGTGGCTGACACACAACAATATGCAGCTTAAAGTTTTTGTTGTAGTATAGTAAACACGAGGAAAGAAAGGGGGCAAATCGATGAAGAGGGTTGTATGAAAATACAGAATCCTAAGCAACAAACTCCAGTAGAGATATGGAAGAATGAGCAAGTGAAAATGTAGAAAAAGTGGAGCGTGAATTAAGGTTGCAAGATCTATGCCTCATGGATACATATTGTCACCAATTAGCATAAGTAAATCTATGTTTACATAGATATTGTAGACTATAAGATAATACAAGTAAATATGTTATTAACACAGGTACTTTTTACTACTTAGAAACACACATACAACCATAAGTGAGAGTGAAACCAACAACCTCATTGCACAATTTCAGAGAAAGAAAGACATACATGAAGTGATATACAAAGGGGAAAACATATTACACATTGCTCTTATTGGAATAAAAAAAACTTCATTAATATTTGAATATGGAGTCCTAATCACCCATCCATCACATTTAACAATTATATAAGCCCGAGCACTTCATGAACAAGAAAAATGAACCAAAATGGAACCACGTTCTTTGCAAACATAACTCAAAATTTGCATAAACAAAATTTGGGCCTCCTGAATGCAGAAAATGGGAGCCTTTATAAAGTGTTTCTTCCCTCTTTTTATAAGGAGAGTGGAATCTTGAAAAATAATCACAAAGTATCTTGGCATGTTCCATTTGTCTAATAGACTATTTATCTTGGCATGCAGAGGTTTTGTAACCCAAATCATTTCAACATATTCGATTCCTTTCTTTAAAATATAAAAATTGCAGAATAACAAAAATGAAAGAAAATGAATGATTATTAAGCAAAATATCTCCATGTTGTTTCTGGTAATTGCCGTTGATTAGGCCATGTCTCTACCACAAATTTCTTGTTTAGTTACCCAGCCTATATGCATGTCACTTTCCCCTTAACCACTTGACTTTCCCACTTTCTGGAGTTAGAAATGATTAACAGTGGTGGCCTTAGTGGTGCTCTATAATCACATTTGTCGAATCATTCATCTTTTAACACTTTTACGTTACACTATCATAGCCCGATATGTCCAATAACATCATCACAGTGCCACTTCAGAGCCGTCTGTCCTTGTAATTTTATTTAATAATACATTATGAAAATGTAAGGTTCTCATGTCCTCAACCCTTCTACACTTACCTCCTTTTATTTATCCCCTTTATATTGTTCCTCCATGGGACCGTTGCCTGTAACCAGGAGCTTGGTGCTTTGGTGCTAAAGCCTTTGGGCTTCTATCGAGGCTTATCTCTCTTTATATTTCAAGCTTTTCCCATGGTCCTTTTTAATTCTTGTGACCAAGTGCCGACACATATCAAAGCCCCCTTCACCATCAAAAATTTTTCAAACCAGAATTTACCAGGAGTTACGATAATTGTTGCTTCCGATGGGGCCCATAACATTCAAGTTCTAAATCTTCCTTCAGCTCTGGGTTCTACGGATCTCTCGTGACCGAACAGCACATACTTTAGAGCTCCTTCCATTAGAGTTTATTCCAAATAAAGTTCTTATGGTTAATGTTCCAAGGTATTGCCTTGTTCCATGCACCTTGGTCCTTTGGAATGTTTGTGACCAGGTGCCAGCCCATATCGAAAGCCCCCTCCATCGAAACTTTTCAAAAGGGGAATTAAAATAGAGTCACAATAATCTCCACCTCTGATGAGCTCCTCGCTCTCGGCTATTAAATCTTCCCTTGGCTTCAAGTCTTTTGGATTTCTCATGACCAAGTGTTGACCAGTATCAGAAGCCCCCTCAAACTTTTCAAATATGGATTTTCATGGAAGTTATTTTATGCTCCACTTCTGATGGGCTCTAAGCGATCAATGGTCAGCCCCTTGCCCTGTTTCCTTGGTACTATGTAGTCCTTGTGAACAAGGGCCCACCTAGATTCATAGCTCCTCTTCATTGGAACTTTTGGAAAAGGATTTAAATTGAAGTTATGAGGTTTTGACCCCCCGAAGAAATCCCCTCTGATATGCCTTAATCTGATATGTTTCTCTTTCCATCCCTCTGATATTTGGTTTCGATATGATCAAATCTCAAACTTCGACACTCCTTTATAAAACTCGACTTCCTCCTTGGCTTTGAAACTTAGGATCTTTGGCTTATGGTCCCCTCTTCGGAATTTCGGCCTCTAATATTTGTTTTCCTTTTGACCCTTTTGTACCTCTTTTGACATCATTTGGCATCATTCGAACAATTTTGCAGTAAGTGACAACATAGTCAACCAGTTGAGCCAAGTTATGGTTAGGCTGACCAAATTGTATTGGAAGGCAGCTAAGCATGTTTTATGGTACCTCAGAGGCACTACCCAGTATGTATTATGGTACGGATGGAGAAAGGGAGTGAAGCTATGCGGCTTCATATATGAAAATTGGGTAGGGAGTCCATCCAACAAAAAGAGTACATTAAGTGTAATTTCTAGTGCTGGGTCCGCAATGATTTATTGGTACAACAAGGAGCAGAGATCTATGGCTCTCAACTCAACAAAAACAGAATACATGGCTACAGTCAAGTAGCATGTGAGACGATCTAGACGAGATATATACTTATGGGACTGTTTGGTCAGATGATGGATCCAACTATGATCTACTGTGATAATTACATAAAGCTCTCTAAGAATCCAATATTTCATGATCGATCCAAGCATATAGATATTCGATATCATCATTTATGGGACTGTGCGCAGAGGCAGATAATGTTGCTACAATACATTCCGATAAAGGAACAAGATGTTGACATCTTTGCAAAGGCTTTTTCAAGAGGGAAGTTCGAATTCCACAAGTGTAGGATAGGGGTGGTTGATAATCCATTTCTTGCTAAGAGGGAGTGTTGAGAACTGTAGCAAGAAAGTATCAATTTGAATTTTCCTTGGTCAAATTGAGAAAATTTGAATTTCCACATCAGCGGACAACTTGGAGGTAGTTAACTTGTGTGACATGGCTCTTGTCACTTAGTTAGCTCAGTAAATTTGAGTTAGAGGGCTGGAGTTTAGTTAAGCATGTGTGATTGTTAAATTTTAGTAATCTAGGTCAGTTATTTCCAGTTGTGTTCAGTTAAACTAGTTCTAATATTTAATGGAACTAGTGGA
The DNA here is from genome assembly GCA_000404065.3 of Pinus taeda. Taxonomy (NCBI): domain Eukaryota; kingdom Viridiplantae; phylum Streptophyta; class Pinopsida; order Pinales; family Pinaceae; genus Pinus; species Pinus taeda. The sequence goes on from APFE031724300.1 coordinate 68,498, forward strand.
AGGTCAATTGTGCAATGGGACAACAATCTAACTTCGTGATCATCCAATTAACTGATCAATCAACTCAAAATGGCTAGTGCATGCAAGGAATTTTAGTTCCTTAGCTGTGGTGGAGATTCCAAGGTAGTGTAACAACCAATTATAAACTAGTTTGAGTGTAGAGGTGTTGCATGCAGTCAGATGATCAATCCTTGGGAGTTGCATAATCGATTGGAGGAAAATTCCTAAAAAATAGGGGCAAATTCCTTAGGATTTGCGCAAGGAAATAGGGGCTCAAGTAGAGGAAAATTTTGACTAAGTTTGGGTCAAAGATTCTCATTGAGCAGAGAGATAGGTTATTCACTTACAGGTTGTGCTCAAAGCGAGCAAGCAATTGTAAAACATTATCTAATCATATGATTAATGCAAAGAGGCTTAAGGGTTTTTTCCCAGTTGGGTTCCCTTAGAAAAATATTGTGCATGTGTGGTTTTTCTTATTGCGTGTTTACGAATATTGCTCTAATTTTTGAATTAAATTCCATAGATCAGTAGAGTAGAGACGTGTCTCTTGATTTTAGATTAAACCTCTTAAGTAGTTTCAATTCTATCATCATATGTGTACATTTTCCTACTGATAGAAAGTGTTGACTGTGATGGGAAAATAGGAAAGGGTGTTGAGAGAGAGAGATTAGGAATTGCACCATTGAGCTTAGTTGTGACCAAGGGGTGACCATGTTGTCCACTTGAACTATTCAATGCACAATAGGGAGAGGCTCCTTCAAGATTCTGCACAGTGGGAAAGTCTAGGAGAAAACATTGATGAGCTTGTTGACTAAGGATCCACATTGCATAGTTCTCAAGGGATAGGAGGCAGATATTGATTCATAGGGACTAAGGAATGACCCCACTATCCACTAGAATTGTGTAATGTGTAGTAGGAGGAAAGATAGGATAAGGTATTGCATAGTGAGGGGTTTCCATTAGTAGGAGAGACAAGACAAACCCTTGTAACTGCACAATGTGTAGCGATTGAGGAGAAGGCTCCAAGGATTGTGTAGTTGAGGGTTACAGTGACCTAGAGGTGGACCTACTATCCACTAGAATTGTGTAATGCATAGTAAGATGCTCACTTGGTGAACATATTTCATAGTTGGATGATGTAAGCAGCAAAAAGTTAGGTCACTTTTCCTTTAGGATGCTTACTTCATCATGAAGAGGGGAGAGCCTTTGTACTGCATAGTCTATCATTGCAAGGGTCTCTATATCACTCACTTACCATTGGAATTGCACCATATGCAATGGAGGCAAGCAAGAGATAGTCTTGCACATAGTTTTCAAGTGTAAGAAGAAAGAGATTAAGGCATGTACTGATGAGCCCCAATTTTGGTACAATTTGGGCTCATTTTGGCCTACTTTACTTGCTCAAACCATTCCTCTTTATTTGCTTATGCATGCATTTCTTAGTTTATTCATGTTGTTTGTAGGAGGAAGGTTAGACACTTTATCCACGTGACTAATGCATTGTGATTCCAGGTTTTGGCATTAAAAAGGGGAGTAAGAGACAACGAAAGAGGAGACAAGGAGACAATGAGGTGGCTCTGCTGATTTCGGGGAGTAATGTCCACGGTCTTGGGGGCATTCCTCGTGATTCCCACCAAGAACTCCGAGCTCCAATCAATCTCCCCTCCGAGCTTCAGAAGCAGCTAGCTGTCCTACAGGAACATCAGTCATAAACTGTTCTACCAGAACAACAGTTCTGACTGCCTCACAAATCCGCAGTTAAACTTCAGTTGGACAGCCGAGCTCCTAGAATCAAGGCTACTTGGCGGACCATCATTTTTTGTATAAATATGGAGGCCTTAGCCTTAGATAGGTTGTTGAATCTCTCAGGTTATCATACAATTTTGGAAGCAGTCCAGTTTTGTTTTTTGCTGTAAGCCAATTTGGCATGACGTTGAATTATGAATAAAGAGGACAGTTTGTGAACTATTCCTGAGTTTTATTAGGAGACTATAGCTCTCAGGTTAGGGCCCAACCTGAGAGCCATAGATCCCCTCTGTTGTAGTGTTGTCTCTATTTCATTTCCAGCACTTTAAGTTTCATTTACACATGCAATTCGAATGGCAGTCTGGTAATTTGATTTTCTTGTGAGTTAGATAGATTTTGCTTATGGTACAATTACTTCCACTTGCTTAGTGTAGCAGAGGAGATATAACATCCATTGGAGCTCCAGCAAAAACGGTTGTTAAGGCTCACTGCCATCTCGTTTGAAGATTAGGGTGCAGTCCATAGCAGACCACCAAAAACACGCATGATTTTCTTTGATACAGTTATGATTTGGATTTAGATGCTTCCTTGTCATTTACACGTACCACACATCTCTTCATCACAGCCCCATACGTATTTCTCTTTGCGTTTTGGATCACTGTTCAATAAAATCACGGTACACTTAGTGTAGGTTGATGCATTCCCGGTTTGATAAACAGTTTTGGTCGTTTGTTTCATTTACACTCTCCTCCCTCTCGTTTCATTGCCATCCTTTCCGTTTTGACCCTGCATGCAATTACACTACCTTGACATACACTGCGTTCTGTCCCTTCCTAAACATCTCCTATTCCTCACATAGCTTCATTCCTTGACCTTTCATCAATCCAACACACTCCCTACACCTGTTTCCCATCTCATCCTTCCACTTCTGAGCCCTCACCAGCCTGATCCCTACCTCTCACATCCTTTCCTACCCTCCATCACTATTCCCATCACTTCAATCCTTCATGGTAGATCATCCTGTAGCAGTTCAAAGACATCCTGTAGAAAACCCTGAGTTTCCTGTAGGATCCCCTGCAGACATCCTGTAGGAGGTCATTCACGCGGTTGCTGAGCTTCTGAACATGGAAAACCTCTGTGGATGAATGCCAAGGGTCCATAGGGACCCTACCTAGCCTCTCCAACCAGTCCCACGCTTTCCTCCCTTCTTCATTCAAACTGCACAGTCAAACCCTAATAAGCACAAAATCACAAATATTTCCCCGACTTAATGGAAAGTACAAAAACATGTCTTTTATAATGTAAAGTAGTTTAGATCCATGCATTTCCACTCATTAGAGGTAATAGCAGCATTGGTAGAAGTATTACTCATCTTCATTGCTTTATAGAGATTAGACTAGTCAAATTAGGGTTTCCTAGGGTTACATACTTTGATTTACTTTTAGTTCATTTTTGTCAATTAGCTTAGTCTCCTTTGAGCTAGCTTTCGTCCATCATTGATAAAGCTTCTTCTGTGAGCCTATAGAAGTTGGCTTGAGCCCTAGCGGACTTGTGCCAGCTAACCAAGTGACAGCTGCGACAAGAGCTAGTACTTGTGCATATAGCACCATCGCTTCCAAGTTTGTACGAACGACCGGGTTGATGAAATGAGAGACAGGAAGCCTCAAGAGTTGTAGCATTATTGCTACAATACTGGAGCTCACCATGTACCTCAATATTGTGCAATGTGTTTGTGAAAGAGGTTACCCTTAGGATGGTGCAATGCACAATTAGAAGAGGTAAGGGATGCAAACTTGCTAGCTAAGTATGTGTAATGCACTCATCTAGTATTTGGGAGTTTATGTATGCAAAGTGTGAAGACAAGGGAAAGCCCAAAAATGGCTAAGTATTGGATCAATGGAACAAGAGAGAAAAAACAATAAAAAAAAGTTCCAAAACATATTCACACACATTTATACCATTAAAAAAAATCCAAGATAATGCACATTACTCAATATCCACATGAATACCTTGAAACACAAACAAAGTGACACTTATTTCTAAGTGCGACAATTGAAATGTAGGTATGCGACACTTAGAATACAGGATATGACACAAGTGTCGACTACAACCAAAGTATCATATAATGCATAAGAATATGCTAGAGCTTCTTCAAGTGGTTTTCCAAAGTGTGACACATGCGGGAGTGAAAACAATTAAACATGACACTCGTGATTGTGAGAATAAGTGAAAACGACACTTGAAAAATCTATAGAAAGTGAAACTTCGACACATGCAAAAGCTAAAGAAAGCAAAAGAAACACTTGTGAAAGTGAAAGAAAGCAAAAATTATAGTAAACAAAGTGAAAGAGACACTTAAGAAAATAAAAGTGCAAAAAAGCAACAATTGAGAAACTCACTTAGATGATGGTACATTTGCAACTAAGAGAGAGAGATATTGTCAACTAGAATTGCACACTATCTTTACACATGGATTGTGCAATCACTATCCTTGTTAGCTGTGGAAGCAATGTCAACAGGGGCTACACAATGACTAAGCGCTACACAATAAATTCCACTAAAGATGCAAAATCATTTTTACCAAGGACTACATAGACATTGTCTTCTAAGACTACACAATGCATGTCTTCAAAGGATAGACATGGACTACTAAGTTTGCTAGGAAAAGGCATGCTTATGGATGATCAAAATCTAAGCATGTGTAGGCAACTGACTTCGAAAATTAGGATCTCAGAATAAAACTTAAGGACTTGCAAAGCCACCACTTGATCACAAAGTGAACATGAACAAGTTGAGATGAGAGACCATGGAATCACAAGGAGGCTACAAAATTCAAGTGTAGGAAAAGTTTTTGAGGGCATCTGTCACAACAATAACACTTGGAAACACACTGGATGAACTCTAGCTTCTCTTTTTCTAATTTTATGCATAGAGTCTAGTCTTTTAGGAAGTATTGATTCATCGTGTGGATCACCTCAACTTCCCCATTTATCCCATTTATTAATATAGTCTTTCCTATTCCGTTTCTTGGCTAAACACAATTATAAAGCTTTCCATATCACAATTTTTTTTATCTGGGAGAAGGATAGTATATATCAGTGAGTTTAAGATTATTATAGTTTTAGTTCCATCTTTGGTGTTGCTCCACCACCACTAGGCCTGTTTAGTACCCTGACAGAGTCACTACAAGAACACAAGCATTACTTTGATACTAATGAGCTTATTCGGTACCTCATCGAAGTTGCTTGCTTCACCTCTTTGTGGAGGAAGCCTTTCTATTCTTTCACCCTTTGTTTTATTTTCAATATGCTCGTTAACTTTTTATCGGTGTTTCAGGGTGGAAGAGGTATCCTGACTTATTGAGAGAAAAATATTTTATTCTTTTAGAGACTGCTATATACCTCTGAAATTAATATGCTCGCTCTTAGTTTTCTCCTTTCCCTTATCTACTCGATTAGATTGGCAAGTAAAACAACATTCAATTACCATACTGAGTCAAGGAATGAATATCCTTAAATAAATATGAACATCGTGGTTTTTCTTATAGTTTTCTGTATGAATGCACCATTTTTTCCATTCAAACATCATTAACCTTAAAGATATCAAACTCAAGCAAAGAAGACAGACCAAAAGTTAACCAAGTGTTGATGTGTGTCACAATTCCCTTTCAAAGCTTCACCACATTGTCCTTTTGAGCTAAACAAGGGCAGTCTTCGTGCACATTCTTATTGCATAAAACACGAAAGAAGGACATGATACAACAAGAAAAAACACAATAGAAAAAGAAAACAAATGTAAGACGAAATGAAAATCATCATGTGAGACAGAAAATAGGAAAACAAATCAAATGAAAAGACTAGATGCAAGGTCAATGCATTGCAAAAGAGGCTAAAGTGCAACCATACCTAATCCTAACCTAACCAGCTAGAAGGTAAAGGCTAAGTGAAGTGTAATTTCCAATGCAACCATAGAATTTTCTCTTGACTTGTGAGTAGAAAGATGTGGGCGATTAGTAATGGTATAAAGAAATGTGAAAAAATAAAGACATGATCATGAATAACTTGTATAAGAAATAGAATGTCTTGCCTACTGACATAAATATATTCCATAATAGCTAACTTCAATTAGTCTGTAGCCTTAACTTTTTTATTAAAACCACAATCATGCAAACCTTAAAAGATCTCATGAATATGCCTTCATCCATGTTCTCATTCTTAGCGAAGATCAAGAAAGATCAAAACTTGTTATTATGACTAAGCTTTCTAAGTAAGATGTTTCTAGCCAATCATAGATTCAATCATGGAACTCAAAACAATCATTTTTGAAAACCCTAAAATTCTTGGGAGAATGAACTTTAATTTAGTGCATTCGAATAATGGGGAGACTATTGTAAAGAAAATATAACCTGACCTCATTCAGAAACCTTGTCAAGATAGTGAGCACCTAGCATAACCATCATCAAAGGCTAAAGTGGCTCGACTACTTGAAAAGTACATGAATAGTCAAATGATAAATCATAGAGATCAATGGGTTCAAAAAGATCAATCGATGTAAAACAACTATCATTAGATATACTAGTGGGAAAATTATTATTTGAATAAAATTCGTTAGACCCAGTGTTATGATTGGATTGGTGGCTTGACATACAAGATTATCGATTATTGATTAGTTCCCTTTGTGTCCAATTCGATACCAGACTAGTAATATAAAATCTTAGGAAATTAAAGACAATTGTTGGTCTTGTAAATCTGGGAAACCAATTAGAATAACATGCTGACAAAGGTTACAAATATATGTCAAATTAAATCTAGTATCATATCAACATGGGGGTTTTGATCCACTAAATGATTCAAGCATTGAATGTTAAAAGGATTGATTGGTCCAGAAGAGCGATTAGCTTCAGAACAATCACAATAAATATTAGGAGTTGATTGTTCACAAAAGCACTTAATAAATATAAATTCTTCGCCCAAAGATGACCTTTATCTTGATAATAAGAATGATATGCTTCATAGATTTGTGCATCCATGAAAGATATACATTCCAATCCTAGGTTCAACGTACGAGGTTTACATGAAGATGAATTAACTAAAAAAAAATCTTCTGCCTGATAAGAAACCCAATCTTGAAAATTAGAAAAAATGTCTCAAAAAACCCCAAATTATTTCAAAAATGTGTTTGCATCGAGTGAAGAAACACAAAGAAGAGAATAATGTGAGAGAGTCCAGATTTGACCTAGTTCAGGGACCCCATCAGGATTAAGAAAGCCTAACATAACCATTAATGAGAGTTGAAGTGCCTCAACTCCCTAACAAGTCCTGGAAATTTGAGATGTTGAATAGTTATTTTGATAGCTAAGTCAGATCGCTAATTTCATGTGGACAACTACTATTGGTTATTTCAACTAGATCAATATTATCCAGATGGAAGTTATCTACATCACTAGATTAATCATATTTTTCCACCTTAAGAAATAGATTACTCAAGTTATAAGGTTCTTCTGATTGCACATAGGAGGATGTATAGATCAGATTAGTTTCATGAGCAAACTAAAATAAAGATTATTCTCATGCAAGAATGGAAATTGCAAGAGATAGAATGAATGCTTAATGATTTCATTGTTTTCTTCTTCATCATGGATGAACTCACTGCCTTGTGTCAATTCAAAATTCAACCCATTAGATTGTAGATTCGAAAAGCATGGCACATTGTCATCACAAGTTAATTCATTACAAGCAGTAGGACATAAGGGGTAGTAATTTGAAAAAGAAGACCTTTTTGAAAAATCAAAATATTGGTTGCTATACCTGGGAATTCATCAATGGGATCATGGTCATTAAAATGATTGTTATCCAGGGATTTCTCCTAGTTAAGAATTTTTATTTCATTTGACTGATTGTCGAGATCACAAGATTCTAGGTCAGCCTAGAATGAAGGAACGACATCTTGACATAGAGGACTTTGAAATGGGGGAGAGAGATCTAAAGTATCTTGATCCTTCTACTCCTCTGCTTGTGAAATATGACCACCTTGTACTTGATCAGAAATTGGACCAACAAATTGACAATTTAGAGTATCTAAAGGACTTGTTGGAAGATCAAATTGACCAAGTGAATCAAGGTACAAATGTTTATGAGATGTATATAATTGTGGATGACAAGTATCCCTTGAAGAAACAACACTTTTAATGGTATCGGATTCAAGATTGCAGTGATACTTAGGAATAAATGGATCAATATTCACCTTATGCTCTATGGATTTATTAGAACATTGAAAGTTTTCTTGGATAAGATATTGACCATGGGGAGGAAATGAAGGTGGAAGAGGATGAAAATAAACAATTTGATTTTCAGATTTCCCATCTTCAACAATAGCACCAGAGACTACCTTATTAGGCAATGAAAAGGGAGGGAAAGGGACAAAATGGACAGTATGTTCCTCCTCTAAGATTAGAGGTGTCTCATGGTTAATAAAAGTTAGGAGAGCACAATTAACCAAGGATTCAGATTCACAATGTTTCAAAGAGATTTTAATCAAACCTGAAACTTTTCCTTGAAGAAAAACCAATCCACATCTTCTTCAGGAAAATCATAGCATAGGTGAAGAAATCTATTGGAAAAACCCTCTACTGATTCATTAGGCTTCATTATAAGTTGATTAAATCTTTTATAAACATCTTGGTAATCATTCCTATAGAAGGATTGATGAATCTCCTTGAAATGTTGTTCAAATGAATGAATGAAATCAGCTAGTAAGGTATAACACCACAACTTAACTCGTCCTTGAAGTGTCAAGGTGAATAATTTACAAGCAACATCTTCACAATTCACTTCTTTAAAATCACAAAGCTTAAGAAATTGAGATGTATGCTCAACTATATATATTCCACCATCGCCATCAAACTTTAGTTGACACAAGTTGTAAATAAGTTCCACAATGAGGGAAAGATTTGTTATATTAGAAAAACATCCTAAGATTATGATTTGGGAAGAACCCATTTAAGATAATAGATTCAAAACAGATTTCATGCACACTACTTGTCATCTGACCCTCCTTCTAGCACCACTTGTTGATGGTGCTAAAAATATACCAATAAAGAGGGTCTCCCTGATATGAAGTCCCAACTAGACCTCACACCGTTGGGAGTAGGAACCCCAACTATAAAATAACACCAATTGCCATAATTCATAGGGATTTTCCTTGGATCAATTTATCAACATAAGAGATTATGCACACAATCTTTGAAACAAACATGTAAGTTGACACTTCGATACATACAATTGCAATGTATATAAGGTGTTTTCATAGAAGGGAAAAATAGAGTGAGCCTCTAGAAGAAAAGTAATAGTACTATCGTAAAAGAGACACACAAGAGCATGGAAAGAATCATTAGCTAACCTAAAAATTAGTCCACAATATAACAACGATCATAAAAGCAAGTGAAAATGCATATTCAACAAGATACATACTAATGTAAATGAAATATTTCATTTTCATTAGTATGTGTAAACATAAACATACACTGCAAACAATGAAAGAATAGTTTTACAATCATTCCCGACATATACATGAAAGTGTGATGGCTCTGAGAGTTTCATATATTAAGTGAAAATCCTAAGATACATGATTACAATGATGCGACTCTCGCCCCAATAGTGGAACATTGAGTCACAACTTTCTCCTGCCAAGAAAGATCGTCTCTCCTATGCCAAGCTAGAGAAGCCAAGGTGAAAAGTCCAAAGTACCATATCTTGATCTATTAGGGTGTATTTATAACAAATGAGGTGACTCTTTACCTCCCATATGACTCTTAACATCCTTCATGAGTCTTGAGCTTCTACTATGACTTTTTGAATTCCTCTGTGACCTTTGAGCTCCTACTTGACTCTAGAACTTTCTAGTGACTTTTCACATTCCATGTGGGACCCTTGGGCTTCCACAAATTTTAAATTTTCTCATTTTGGAAATTACATAATTGCATTCCACATGTGATGTGGCAAAATACATTGACACATATGAATTTTGTGGTGACACTTTGAGAAGCCATGACTTGGCGATGGTAACATAAGACTTCGTTTCATTAATGCCAAGCTCTTCTTGCTGTTATGAATTTGAATTATTCATGATGGATATTTTCTTGTACTTCATATTCACCCTCCAAAGAGTCTAAATAAGTGTTAGAACCTTCCAGGTCAACATGAGTTTCCATTTCTTTGTCTTGTTCCAAGATTCATTCATGTCCTTCATGATGTTTCTTCCTTTTTCTCCTTCTTCACAAGTGCTCTCTTGTTGCCTCTCCTTGATGACTTCCTTGAACATCACCTTGACATATTGAAATGATGACACCTTTAGATCAATTTTACCATGAAAAGATAACATCAATCTGGAAATCATCTATTCTACCTTTGCCTGCTCATGGGAAGTATTGGTTGTGATGGGAAAATGGGCAGGGGTTTTGAGAGAGAGAGACCAGGAATTGCACAGTTCAACTTAGTAGTGACCAAGGGGTGACCATATTGTCCACTAGAACTATGCAATGAAAAATAGGGAGAGGCTCCTTTTGGATTCTGCATAGTGGGCAAGTCTAAGAGATAAGAATGATGTTCTTGTTGATTGAGGATGCACAATGTGTAGTGATCAAGGGAGAGGAGGTAGGGATTGCGCAGTTGAGATTCAAAAAGATTGAGGGATGACCCCACTGTCCACTAAAACTGCTCAATGTGCAGTAGGAGGCAATATAGGACAAGGTACTATGCAGTGAGGGGTTTTAGTTAGCGGGAGAGAAAGGACTAGCCACTGTATCTGTGTAGTGTGTGGTGATTGAGGACTAGGCTCTAAGGATTGAGTAGTTGATGTTTGCAGTGACCTAGAGGTGGACCTATTGTCTACTATAACTATGTAATGCATAATAAGAGGCTCACTTGGTGAAAGGATTGTGCAATTGGTTGAGGTAAACAACAAAAAATTAGGTCACTTTGCCTTGAGGATGCTTAATTCATCATAAAGAGGAGAGATCCTTTGTACTACACATTCTGCCTTTGGAAGTGTCTCCAAATGACTCATTTCCCACTAGAAATATGCCATGTACAATGGAGACCAGCATGAATCAATATTGGGCACATTTTTTAAGGGTAAGAAAAAAGAGACTGAAGGATTGTAGCTCAAGATTATGCAAGAGGTTGTCCTTAGGATGGCACAGTGTATAGTTATAAGAGGTAAGGGATGCATCCTTTCTGGCTAAAAATGCACAATGCGCTCATCCAGTAACTATTAATTTAGGTATTCAAAGTGTGAAGACAAGGGAAAGCCTAAAAATGGTTGTGTGTTGGATCAATGGAACAAGAGAGAACACATGATGAAAACAAGTTTTAAAACATATTCAAACACATGTATACCATAAAAACTAGCCAAGATAATGCACATTACTCAAGATCCACATGAATACCTTGAAATGAAAACAAAGCGACACTTATTTTTAAGTGCGATAGTTGAAACATAAATTTACAACACTTCAAAATACAAGTTACGACACAACTTTTGACTACAACCAGAAAGTGTGCTAAGCTATGGGAAAGTGTCTAGTGCATATTCTTATGATATATGGGATCATATAATGCAAAAGAGTGCGCTATATTTTCCTCAATTGGTTCTCCAAAGTGTAACACAGGCGAGAGTGAAAACAATAAAAAACGACACTCACGACAATGACAATAGGTGAAAATGACACTAGCAAAAGCTAAAAAAAGTGAAAGCGACACATGTGAAAGTTAAAGAAATAAAAAGTGACACCTATGAAAGTGAGCAAGAAAAAATGACAGTCACGACAGTGAAAGAAACACTTACCAAAAAAAGCATGCAAAAACGACAATTGAGAAACTCACTGAGATGATGGTACATTTGCAGCTAAGAGTGAGGACAATTGTCAGCTGGAATTGTCCATTGACTGTCCACATGGGTTGTGCAGCCACTATTCCTGTCATTTGTGAAAGAACTGTCATCAGGGATTGCACAATGACTCAGATTTGTGCAATGTATGCCACTAAAGACTATGCAATCACTATTACCAAGGTTGTGCAAGCACAATCTTTCAAGACTGCACAATGCTTGTCTTCAAAGGATAGACATGGACTACTAGGCTTTCTAGAAAAGTGTGCACTTATGGATGCATAAAAAGCTAAGAATGTGTAAGAAAGTGACTTCAATAGTTAGGATCTTAGAAAAAAAGTTAAGGATGTGGAAAGGAATCACCCGATCATGAAATGAACATCAACAAGTTGAGATGACAGATAATAGAATCACAATGAGGCTCCAAAATTCAAGTGCAAGGAAAAAATTGGAGGGTGCTTATCGCATCAACAACACTTACATTACTACTACACATCTTTGCTATATATATATATATATATAGATATATATTTATTTATTTTTTCTCGACATTTAAAAAAATGTTTACATGCTTATTTACATTACATCACATTACTTACATTATGCCTACACATTTCCCTTATACATTTATTTTTTTCTTGACATTTTAAAAATGTTGCCTTACCTTATTTTACTATAGTTTACTACATTATATATATATATATATATATATATTATATATATATATATATAATATATATATATATAATTTTATTTTTTCGACATTTAAAAAAAATGTTTACATGCTTACTTTACATTACATCCACATTACTTACATTATGCCTACACATCTCCCTTATACATTTTATATTTTTCTTGACATTAAAAAATGTTGACATACTTATGTTACGTTATTTACTTACATTATATATATATATATATATATATATATATATATATAGAAGAGAGAGAGAGAGAGAGGAGAGAGAGAGAGAGAGAGTTACATTACATTATGCACATCTCCCCTATATTGGGTTGTAGAGTGCCTCTAGTCGCAACTAGTGAGCATGGGGCTAACACAATTCCAAATCCTTTTTTGGCATTATTGTGGCTTGCCATGGTGTGAAGGTCCCATATTTAGTTTGTTCTTATTATGCAACCAACTCACAAAAGATAATAAAAGATAAATCAACGATTTAGAAATTAGCCTCTTCGAGGGGGAAACTTTTTTTTTGCCAAAGGAAAAATCAAAATTTTTATTAAGAAAATAAAAAGTTATGTAAGTAGATGCATTTACAAATTCCTGAAAAAATGTGAATCCACAATGACGCAGAAAGAGAAAGCACAATTGTCTGAGAAAAAATGAAAAAACCAACACTTGCTTAGGGAAAATAAGCACATGGTGTCTAAAATCCATAAATCGGGCCTCTCCATGAACAGAGAAAATGACTCGTCCAGTGCAAAAGATAACCAGTTTATAGAAAGCACTCATAAATAACCATATGCATAAGCAATATGAAAAAAAACAAAAAAATGTCTGATGATCATGAGAAGCCACGAAAGTAAAAGGTTGTAGTAGAATAAACAAAAGAGTATATTATCCATGGTATGGCGGTTGATTTGACAAACGAATCTTCCCCACCACTCATTCAATTATATGCCAGTTACCCAGAACTTGTTGCAAACCCTTTTTAGAAAGGAGACCCGCTTTGGTGCTCTACTCCATGTAGATGTGACAAACAGTAACATCAACAAAACGAGATTTTAAGCAAGAAATTTCTTCTAATATATGAATCAAAATAATATTTTGGCATCGCTATGCATTTTTTGTGCAATTTATAACATTCAAAGAGTCACCAAATATCTGAACTGAATATATCCTCAATTGTCTCAACCAACACATAAGGAGTTTCAGAGTTTGAAGTTTTGCATAATTGTTTGATCGTGTCCCAATACCCACTGAAGCTTTTAGGAATATGTTTTCATTAACATGAATTATCAAGCCTGTCCCACATCTCTCCTGATCATCTAAGGCTCCATCGAAGTAGGCCCATGGAATGTGGGGTCTTATCTGCTCTTATCTAATGATCTTGGGAGTCATAGTGGGGGAGATTGAAGGAATAATTACATATATGGAGGCACATTCAGCTGCAATAGGGTACGGAGCTGTGATAGAGTTTTGGAAGACTCCTTTATTCCTAGCCAACAAGATGCCCCAAGATATGATCGGGGGAATGTTCCTTAAATTTTCATAATTGGTAGAGGACCACCAATTTTTCTAGGCTTCCACTAAATTTGTGCTATTCCAATTTAGTCTGATACCCAAAAGGTTCAAAAAAGCCTCACGAGTTTTAATGGTGAAAGGGAAACTTAAGAACAAGTGATATGTAGATTATTCAGAGTTTTTGCACAAAGTACACCAGTCAGGCTTTTGTTTGTTCCTTTTCTGCAAGTTATCCCACATAGGCACTTTGTTCTTTAGGATGCACCATAAGAACAATCTAGATTTTACTAGACATTTAATTTCAATGGTGGCTTATGCCACCATGAAACTTCCCCTCTTACCCGTCTGACCATTTGGAGATTGTAACCAAATTTTGGAAATAAAGGCCACTTGGAGCATGGACCCACCAAAGTTTACCTTCCCTCTCCCTGATCCTAACATTTGATCTCTCTAAATTTCTGATAAAAAATTTCCAAATTTCTCCCCAATGAGGCTCAAATTGAAGGTCCTCAATATATTTCCAACCTTGATTACATATCGATGTAAGATCCTCATTTACAATTTGGTTGAGGAAGAAAATACCTTGTGCATTGAGATGCTCCAAAAGATCCCTTGGAAGAAAGAAACCTCGTTGCATCCTGTTAGCGCTTGAAATTTCACCTCAGGCTGAGAAAGGCAAACCTCAAGGCAACATCAAACCATTTAGCCTCGTAGCTAGCCCTACGGGGCAGGAGAAGGCTCTCTCCGGTCTATCTCGTAAAATCTTCAATAGATGAGATGACCAATAGGGTAACACTGATTTTAGGCTAGTAAACTGATCAGAATGGTTGATTTTGGGGTTTTTTGGGTTTTTGGTGGCAAATTGAGGGGATGGCAATTTTGGGTGCGGGGATTGGACACAGTTTTTGCAGGGGGTTCTTTGGGGCGAGGTAGGAGACAACGTTGATGCCTTTAACTGAAGTGAATGGTCAGGAATGAAAGGAAGAGAGCTAAAGAGAGCAAACAATGACTTTGAATTCTCTTTAGACAGTAGAAAACATTGAAATTAAACAAACTTAAAAGCAGAGCATGGCAAGCATGAATTCTTACTTTAACACTTCATTTGTTTAATGTGCAGAAGTAAAGAAAGGAAATGAATCACAAAAAAAAGCTTACAAGAACATTGAGAAACACACCATCAACACATGAGTCCACAAGAATCCCAAAGATGACTGCAAAACCCTGGTCTTCCTTAGCCAAAAATTGCAGAGATACAGTGAAATAATACAATGATAGCTTCTCCCTCAAGAGTCCAACCATGAAAATGAGTATGAAAGTATATAATATAGATGATCTAACCTCTTTCCTTGCCTCTAGGGGTCGAGCTCATCCTTCTAGGACCTGTTTCAACCACTTCTAAACTTAGCACTAAAATCTAGGCAGTGAAAACTACTTGCCTCTATAAACTAGGAAACCAATCCATTCATTAAATGTTTGCTATTTCATGCATGAATCTTCTAGAATAGGTAAATGAGTGTCATGGTAACATGAAAATATATTAATTACATCAAAGAGGGTGAAAAATCCCATCTCAAGTCAAAACTGGTCAAAACTGGGCGAATTCCTGAGCTGTAGATGAATTCCCTGTGCAACTGCCCAACATGTCGCGCGCAGCTGCCTGACATGTCGTGCGCCTTTGGAGCTCTGTTTGGGGCACTTTCAGGTGGCCAAATTGGGCAAGCGTAGGCTAGTTGGAAAGGTCTGTGAATCTACTTCCCAACCCAACTGGAATTTTTGGATTTGGAGTTCATTTGCCCTGTCAAAACTCAATTCGCCCAAGACAGCTTTCTGCAGTTCAAAAAGGTGGCAGAAAGTCAAATTTTGCATGTTTTTTGACTTTTTGGAGGTCCAAAACATGACAAAATCTCAAATCCTTCCATGTTCATATGTAACTTTGCATGAAAAATCTGGAAATTCTGAGTTTTTGTCAAATGGAGTTGCCGGGACGACGCGTCTCACCGGGGGTGAGACGCGTTAATGAGCAAAAACCTGTAAATGGCACAAA
>APFE031724303.1:9580-24100 GCA_000404065.3 Pinus taeda
TGAGAAGAAATTATTTTACATAGATTATGAAGAAGAGAAAGAAAAGGATCAAGAAACATCAAAAGAAGAGGATATACACCAGGAACCAACCCCAAATAAAGAAGAAATGAATTTGACAATATCTTGTAAAGCATTGGCAAGAATTACCACTCCTCAAACTCTCAAGATAGAAGGACATATCAAGAAGAAAAAGGTTCAAGAAGTGAAAGATCACATTGAGAAAGAAGAAATGAATATGGCAATATCTTGTAATGCATTGGCCAGAATTACCACTCCTCAAACTATCAAGATAGAAGGACATATTAAGAATAAAAATGTTCAAGAAGTAAAAGATCACATCGAACATCAAGAAATGAATCTGACCATATCTTGTAATGCATTGGAAGAAATTACCACTCCTCAAACTATCAAGATAGAAGGATATATCAAGAAGAAAAAGATTCAAGCAATGAATATCACATCGAGCATCAACAACAAGTTCTCCAAATTTTAAAGGATAATGCCACTTCGGTGCGAATCGAATGAAACAACAGGCAGATCAACATCGCAGTGACAGAAGTTTTGATGTAGGCGATTGGGTATTTGTACGGCTACATCTCACGCAATCTATTTATGAGAAGGAAATGTTGGGAATACTACATGCACTTAAGAAATTGCGACCTTACCTAATGGGGAGAAACTTCAAGGTAAAAGTGGATCATAATAGTATTAAATACTTTTTAGAACAAATATTATCTTTAGAAGAACAAAAAAATTGGTCACAAATATGTTGGGTTATGACTTTGAAATCATCTACAAAAAACGGAAGCAAAACGTTGTTGCAAATTCACTCTCAAGAAAGGATGAGGATGTGGAAGCATTGTTTTGTGATATTTCTATTATCCAACTAGATTGCATAAATGAAGAAAGGGATGAATGGAAGAAGGACAAAGAAGTGTGGCCACTCATTCAAAAGTTTCAGAAGATCCCAGTTCAAAAAATATTGCTATAACTTGACAAGGAAGGAAAAATCATATTGGAACCTGGAGCAGACATAGAAACAAGAACTCGACAGCTACGAAATCGATCAATTTCGGAGTATTTCATCAAATGGAAGAACTTACCAGCTGGAGATTCCACATGGGAGGACAATAATTTTATACATAAGCATCAAGAACTACTCAAGCATTGAGGACAACACTTTTTGAAGGAGAGGGGCATGTTAGGTCCCTATACTACTAGTGTATCCCCTTATTGTTATTAGTACAACCCCCTTATTATATTGGTGTGCCCATGTAGTCCCCATATTGTTATTATTGTGCCCCATAGAAGTCCATTTTTGTTATTATTGTGCCCTTACATTATTATTGTTACGTCAGCTCTGATTATATGATGACCCCTTAGACTCCTATATAAAGAAAGGAGGTCTTGTCATTTGTATAATCCAAGAATTGTTCATTTGTGTAATGTAAAGGAGGTTTCCCCCTCGAAGAGGCTTATTTCTAAGGCATTGATCTATATTTTTTTATCTTTTTGTGAGATGGTTTCATAACACAAGCTCAATGAACCAGTCAGCATGGCTATAGAATGGAAAGTTACTCTACAAGTAGCAACACCTTAGGAAGCAACAACAACAACAGTAGTAAGCAACAAACCATCGTAGGACAAAGGAAAGAGGAATATTGTCGAGAACCCAAAGGCTAAGAAAACTACAAGTTCAAAGAAGATCCTCTCATTGAAAAAGTAGCTTTGGAAGTGGAGGCGAAGAGGTAGCGGCGTATAAAGAGAGCAAAGCAAAGGAAGAGAGAAAAGAAAAGGTTGGAGGAAGCAGAAAGGAAGTTGTGGAAAATGGAGAAGAAGTTGAAAGAAGAACAAGAGCTAAGAAGGAGAGAGAGGGAAGAGAAGTAGAAATAGGAATAAGAAGAATGGAAAGTCGTGATCATAGAGAAAAATGTGCCCATACACGTTGAGGAGTCAGAACAACCAGTAGATGAAGAGGAGGGTGAGCAGTTGCAGGATAGGGAACTTGCTTAGTAGATTAAGCAAATGCTTGAAGAGATGGACACGGAGTTGTCATAGAAGCCAAAGGACCAAGATATCAACCTCATGCTGAGATCATCCAAGGTCGTCCTGTAGTCTCCACTGCCTCCAGTATCAGAGCCAGTCCTAAGCGAGAAAGGAGAGGATTTTCTCCTTGATGATGATTCGGTGATAGATGTGTATAATATATCCTTTAAAGATTTGTAGAAAAATATTGTACAGGTGTGGAGAAATGATTTCCCATATGATCATGCATCACCTGCATTTAGGAAGGAAAGGGTGATAGCGTCAGATGTCAGAAAGCATCCACCTACCATGGCAAATGACACTAATGCTTATGCAGAAGCCACTGACTCAAATGTCAGGTTCTTGTTAGCAAAGAATGATCAGATGGCAAAGTACTTGCAAGCGACTAGGCAGAGGGAAGAAGAGTCCACAAGATCACTATGGAAAAGATGAGCAAAGAGATACTTGTTGAGACCATCGTGTGAAAACGTTGTGATGGATTTGTCAACATGCACAAGGTAGTTGCCCATCTATATGTTTTTCAGCAGTGGTGCATAAATATTGTCTAAACTCTCAAGGCCATACATGATTCTATTGCACACGTACAGGAATGTAAAATGAGATACAAGGGAGCCCTACTTTACTTGCATAAGATAATGAATTCGCAAGCATAGCTAGACAAAGCACAGATTCGGATGTTGATCTGAAACTATGAATAGCTCCCATCATTCATTAGTAGCATACATGATTCTTATGCATAGTTGTTCAAGAGTTTGGATGCCATAGTGAGGACACATAGGATCCCCTCAATCATTTCCCTTGCCTAAGCCATTGAGAAGAGCCAAGTCTGGTTGCAGGTTGATAGGTACATTGAGCAGTTAATGTGAGAGGCCACCAATGATGACTTGCAGTTGAGCACATAAAACATGGAGAATTACAGTGGTGGTCCTATCATAGTCAGGACACTGTTGTGCATGCTTCAATATGAGTTGGAAAAAGGTTCCATGACCATATACCCAGAAGCCATGGAGGCAAGAGTATGTTTCTAGAAAGACATCACCAAATAGTATGGGTAAACCATAACACAGTACCAAGCTTGGCATCAATTTGTCACTGAAGATCATCAAGAAGATGTTGTCGAGTTGGTCTTTCCCCAAGATTCTGAGTCATAGCGTTTGTCTTGTTAGGCTGACTCTAGCTTATTTTGTCCCACATGGGTGTATGTGAAGAAAGTATATTATTTGTAAATATATTGTAAGTGAAATTCCAAGTGTCATTAGTGGAATGTGAACAGTCACTATGTAATGTAAAGATTTATTTGTAAATGAGTTGAAGAGTCATGAGGGTAGTTAAAGAGTCAAAGCAGAATATCAAGGATCAGCCCACCCTTTGTTATAAATAGAACCTCACAACTCAAAGAAAAGGCTTTTGGGAGCCAAGATTTTGGCTAGGATTAGGCTTAGAGAAGGCTTGGGAGTATTTTGATGAGCCTTCTCCACGGTGTAGAGAGAGTACACTTCCTTGGAGGAGCAAGTAGTGTTGACTATAATGTTCCACTATTGGGGCTAGTGGTCGTCAATGGTGTATGTATGGATGGAACTTTCACTTAGTAATAATAGAACTGAGCCAACACGGTTTCATGCATATGTTGTTATTGTAGTTCGACTATTCTTGTTACTTTAGCAATGTATGTTGTTTAACTTATGCATTTTCTTATGAACTTTTTTATATCAAATTGTATGAATGTTGTTGAAGGCGTGTTGTTGGATTAACCTGTCACTTTGGTTTGTGGACTACTCCACTTCCAGCTTGTGATGTATTTCACTCGAGTGTTCTTTTATGTTGTGTACTATTATAGGCTTTTAAGGAACGCACTTCCCTTTCCCCTCCATATGTTAGAACCCACATGCATCTCACTTGATTCGCTACAAGGTCACACACTTGCTTCCGACCAAAGTCATCATACTTACCTTTGTGCACTACTATGGTCAAGGCACTATATTACCACCCATTGTTGGGACTCATACTCCAAATGGTTTGAGGTCTACTTGGGAATTCTTACCGAGGAGATCCCCTTGAATGTTGGCAGGTCCAAGACCATCAATATTTCTAGCTCTACAAGGAGGTCCAAATGACAAGATGAGCTCTCAAAGTCTGTTTTGAATATTTGCACATCATTCATGACTTACATCACAATCTCAACTCTGGCATGTTTTCCTCATGCTCATGATTTCAAAGTGTCGAAGGATGTCATTGATGACTTCTCACGAATTAAATATGATGGTGAAGGCAAAATAGCCTTGTTAAGGCATGGAGTTTCCTTTTTGGGCTTACATGACAAGAATGAAGTCCCTTCAGAAAACATTTCCTGTGGATTGTTCACTTACACATTTGAAAGGCACGTTAAGCAATGGTGTCTCACATTGCCCACAACCTCTATTCACTCTTTCAATCATGTGATCAGAGAGTTAGGTCATGCTTTCTTTCATTATGACCGTAAATCACTCAATCGCAAAATCTTGGAACTATGCAAAGTACCTGATGAATCTATTGCACAATTTTGGCAACGCTTCCGTAATCTCACTTTCCAATTCCCAGAAGATGAAGTTCACTGGAAATTTCTGAGAGAAAGATTTCAATATCTTCTTCACATATCTAATAATCCACATGAGTTAGAATCATTTGAACCCATCCCATCCTACCTCGGTGTTATATCGTCTAAATCTAAGACAGATAAGGTTATTGTCACAAATGACTCCCCATCCTCTTCTCATCAAACAACGAACCAACCTATTGAACTATCACCCCCTCCCACCCCACTTGCTCTAGAGTTATTCATAGATTTGGACTGCAACACTAATGGTGGTCACGTGATCTCGTCTACTTGACCTTTATCCACTGCTTCCTTTGATCCTATGGACTTTGATGTGTTGTGTTCATTCGTTTTGGATTCCACATGTGATGTGCACGAGGATCAAGTTGGCAATAGACTTGATGTTGAGAAGCCAACCTGCACTATCATTTTTTATGAGTATGTTGGGGAATCTGAATAAGAAGTTGCAGTAAAGGATGACCTCCTTCTTTCTCCACCTCATATGCTATATCCTAACATCTTATGTGATTTTTCCTCTTCTAATTTTTCTTGCGAAAATTCATCCCTGAATGTCTCTACTTCTGAACATTCACAGAACACATAGGATGTCAATCTATCATTTGATTGTGAAGAGGAAAAATATCTCTTTTTTAATTCACTTGATCTCTCATCTTTCATTTCTGGAAATTCAGAAGTTGAAAAATTGTTTTTATCATCAACCCCTTTGTACGATTCGTCAAATCTTGAGGATGTTGATGTACATCTCAAATTTTATTATCCTGGTTGTAGTGATAGTTTTACTCATTTATTTGATCACAATTCTAATTCACTTACTGTTGATATTTCTAAGCCAGTGGTCCTTGATGATCTACTTGGTAATGAAATGGAGACCCCTCAAGTTGTCAAGGCACTTCAACCTGAGCTAATGGTTATGTCAGGTTCTCGCAACCTTTAGGTTAGTTCCACTTCTGATTAGGAATTTGTTGAATCACCCCAAGCTCCTCATCACTCTCCCGTTCACATTGAAAATCAGTCTAGTTAACAAGTTTCACATCCCCCCCCCGAAATCACACAATCCTATCGCCCATGCATTGGAGGAGTCATACATAGCAAGCACTATGTCGAAACAAAAATTTTCTTCTTTTTGCATGTTTTCGCATTTGTCAAGATCAAAAGTGTGTACATGCTTGTCGTCTGCATGCAATGTGATACAACACCATGATATGTCTGCAAAGTGCCTTTCATGTGCTTCCAATCTTTTCTTTTCTATAGATGAATTTAAACTTCGAACATTTCGGTTTGTATTGTTTTATCTTTCTTGTTTATTTATTGGCTTGAATATCTTTCTTATGAGTCACGCTATCACTCACATGGGTCAACCAATGCGCTAGTGGCTGCATTGGAGATATCACTTCATGTGAGTTGGCCCATGTTCTGCTTAGCTTAGGAGTAGGAGTAGTTTTTTCTTTTTGGTTTGCATATGCTTACTTGTTTTGCTTTGTTTTACTTCTTTCCTTTGCTTGTTTATTTGTTTATGCACCCGTAGGATTAGCTTTCCCATGAAACTATGTTTGGCTTCTAGAGACAAGCAGGGTGAAATACAAGAGGAATTGTACAACTATCAACATTTGGTTATATGTTTATTCCGTCTCCTTATGAATATCTTGCATTTCTTTAGTTGATGATACCCTGATGGAAAATACGTTCCTTTCAAAGTGAGTCATGGTCAAATCACAACGTTTACACAACTAGTATTGCCTACTCTAATTGGTTTTCTATTTTCGATTAACCCTTGTTAACTTAGTCAAGTAGAGTAAGGTGAGGAGGGAAACCTTAACAAGTATGTCAAAGGTATATATAAACATCCTTCTCTGAAAGGACAACCTCTTCTGCTCTCAATAAGTCAGGATTCCTCTTCTACCTCATGAAATAAATAAGTTCCTATGAACAGTTCTTTGAAAAATGAAAAATGAAAAAAAAAAAATAAAGGCGAAAGAAGAGAAAGGATTCCTGCACAGAGAGGTGAAGCAAGTAACTCTATCGGGGTACTGACCAGGCTTGCTGGCAGCTGAGAAATTCTTTTGTTCTTGAAGTGACTCCGTCGGGGTATTGTCCAGGCCCGCTAGAAATGGAGCAACACCAGAGATCAAACTAAAACTCTGATAGTTTATATTACTCGTGCATCAATATACCCCTCATCCCCAATTGAAACAACTCAGTTGAGGTGCCTTGGTATATGTGTTGTTAATAAAGAGAATGGTAGGGACTATATCTTTAACTCAAGCTAGTGAAGAACCCATGACAATCAAAGAAAAGAACAATACTTCCGGAAGAGTTATAATTGATTTACATGAGACAAGGTCTATACAGAGAGCTAGATTTCTACCATTGTGTCACCAATGTTGTAGCGGCTACAACCACCCTCCAAAATTTTTCCTATGCTTCGTTTTGGAGCCTCCCTCCTAAAATCCTACCAACTTATCTCACATTAACCCAAGTACTTGTGCTTTCATTGAGATTTACCTTTTGCTTTATAGCTTGTGTTATCTTACTTGCTTTGTTGACTAACTGCAAGTTGACCTCTTGACTTGGTTTTAATCCAGTTCTAGACTTGCCTTATTGAGTTGCGCTATCCTTGAGGGCAACTAGCCTTGCTCTCGAGAAATGTGCAGTTCAAGCCGATAGTGAGCTTCGGCTTCAAAATTCAAATTCAAAAATTATTTTCTAATTTATAGAAATCTTATTTCTAATTTTGCATTTATTGAGCGAGGCTTGTCTTTACTTACTATCTAATATGTAAATTTAAAAGGTAATGTGACAATTGTAACCACTAATTCTAGTTATGTTGTTCGTAGGAGCATTGGTCAGGTGTTTATCATACAACTTTTTAGTATACATGTTGTGAATGCACGTTAAACTACTTTTTAGGGGTATTAGTTACAAATATATTTCTTGTTTGGGTTGTACGATGGTGGTTTTGGTAGTTGCATGGTGTGAGGGACTTTTTTTTGCAAACTCATTTCAAACGAAAGTGAAAAACGTGTAGCATTTTTGTTAGGTAAATAATGTGTGCTTTCTTCTATGTTTGAGTACTTAGAGAGTTTATACAATATATGTTACAACCTTGTAGTAATGAGGTGTAGAGTTCAAAAATTGGATAATATGAGAGTACTAAAAATGTTTATACAATATAGGTTATTGTCATGTAGTTGTTACGTCTAAATTGGTTTCGTGCTTTGAAATTAGAACCTTTTTTTTCCTCTTATTTCTATATATTTAATCTAATTCATACTATCAGAGTAGAGAAAATGAATACAAGTAGAACATATACACTTAAAGACAATGATAACTTTGCAAAAGGTGTATTTTTATTTTATTTATTGTCATTTGATTATTATTACGTTATGCAGCTATGTGTTTCTTTTTGCTATAATTTTTATGTACTCTAACTAAAAAAAGGGCTTTTTCAATTTTCAAGAAACATATGACACTTAGAGATTTGAATCCAGGATAACAATTACAAGGAAAAAGGTACTTTGAATATTTCTACAAAACATTTGTGCATTTGTATATTTGTTAATTTTGTAATTTAATATATGTAACAAGGAACTATAAGCTAAAAGTTGTTGAAACTAAAATTTATTTAGTATTTTACTTATATGCATAGAAATCATATTCTATCAAGTAACTATGAACTTGATATTAGAATATATGTTAGCAATGAATTTTCATTGCAGTTCTTACTTAGTGTCAATTATAATATCCTTTTACGCAAAAATTTGAATGCATTATTTTTGAAAATATATGGACGAAGAAGTAGAGATGGGGATGAGAACTATTAGAAAAGCAAATATTGCAGGAGAAAAAGAAAAAGGAACAGAAAACATGCAAGAAACAAAGGCAAAAATGGTAGTTTTGTCCAGGTTTAGTTAATTGTATATCATATTTATTTTTTGTTTTCTTGAATTAATTTCAATTCAATGCTCATGAATAGGCAAAAAAAGATTGAGTCTATGCCATTAATGATCGAAGATATCTGCAACAACATAATATGAATCATTTTCCATGGCATTTTCTTAGTTAGATATTGAACTTTTTTGGACAAAAACAAATAATACAAAAGCAATACTTCATGTAGATTTGACATATAAGAAGGTTGAAATGACAGTAACAGTGCTTGTGCCAACACAGTTTATCAAATAACATAAGGCAAAACTTATTGTAAATTTTGGTGTTTCTATTAGAAATTTTTAAAATAATTTCAAAGCACAAATACGATAGTGGTGACTGTGAGAAAATTATTTTTCTAAATAGATTTAGAATTGTAGAAAAAAATGTCATATTTTCGCAGAGTATATATTATTTCCAAATGTGGCAATTGCAAATATGTCTCGTAGTCAACATATGTTTCCAGTTAGAATAATCGATGCCATTGCAATTTCAGCAACATAACATGAATACAATGTGTACTAGAAATAAAAGATGGGAATGTAGAATAGGATAGGGCAACAATAAGCTTTTATTTATTTGAATTTTTCTATGCTACAAATTTATTATTCATCTCTTATACGGTTTACATCTATTGTTTTAGAAATATTGCATATGTGATAGGTTGAAGTACACGACAAACTTCTTTCAACATATCTTTCAATTCAAGGACAATTGCAATAAAATATTTTCCACTCATCTTGCTAAAAATTTAGAAATATTGCATATTTGATAGGTTGAAGTACACGACAAACTTCTTTCAACATATCTTTCAATTCAAGGACAATTGCAATAAAATATTTACCACTCATCTTGCTAAAAAATATAGTTATAAAACAAGAAAGAGTTTTCCAAACTTAAAAATCCACGTTCATATGTTAATTGAAAACATAAAAGAAAATCGAAAATCTAAGAAATTTCCTTCTTCGGCGAGTGGAATATGCACAGTAAAGTTTATTATTATATATATATATAATATATATATATATATATATATATATATATATATATAAGAAGAAGATATATATATATAGAGAGAGAGAGAGAGAGAGAGAGAGAGAGAGAAATAAGGATATAAATACATTTGATTTCAAGTTTCTAAGTCTCAGATTTCTATATCAAATTTACAGCGCTTGCAAGGACAACTAGTGCCGATCAGTGCATATACAAATCCATTTGTGACTAAATATGTGAAATGTAGTAGTTCAATTACAATTAGAACTATGAATGAAACTATGGTTTTGTTTCAGCTACAACAACCCTCCAAAATTTTGCCTATGCTTCGTTTTGAAGCATCCCTCCTAAAATCCCAGCAACTTATCTCACACTAACCTCGGTACGTGTGCTTTCAATGAGATTTATATTTTTCTTTATAGCTTGTGTTTTCTTACTTGCTTTGCTAACTAAAAACAAGCTAAACTTTTGACTTGGTTGCAATCTGGTTCTAGACTTCCCTTAGTGAGTTGCGCAGTCCTTGAGGGAAACTATTCTTGCTCTTGGGAAATGCATAATTCAAGCCAATAGTGAGCTTCGGCTCCAAAATTGCGCAGATCTAGCTGACAGCTTTCCTTCAGCTAGGAAACTACATAGAGCATGAGAGGTAGCCAAAGCCACTCAGCCCAGGAATTGTGCAGAAGCATTCCCTCAGTAGTTGCTCGATGCATGGGCCAGTGAGTTTCTCGGTTCTCCTTGAAACTGCGCAATCTCTTTGTGCATGCATGGAAGATTTTTCTCAAAAAAGAAACAAGAAAAAAGTGAAAAACCATCCCTAAAAATAGGGATCTATTTTTAGTAGTCAGAGTTACACTTGAGTTATTTTTGGAAATCGCCTCCATGTGTCGTTTTTTCCTAGATTTTTGGCCTTCATGTCATAAATCTTAAATCGACCAAACTTTTTTTAATGGATGCCAAAAAACTCATTTTCACATTTGAACTTGGAGCTTTGGCATTCCCGAGGAGATCTAGGAACCTTCGGCACAATCATCATCGTTTTTTTGGGTAAGTCTTGATTTTCTAGTCTTTTGTTCCTTTTTATGTTGCTTTTGTTTGCTTGGCTTGTGAGAGTGTTGTTTTTCCTATTTTATTGAATGGTCTTTCGCGTTTTAAATTATTTTATCTTGTAGAAGTGTTTTTTAAGTTTTTCATTGTCTTTCCTAAATGGTGCATGCATTACCCAGTTTTTGCACTAACGGTCGTTGCTACAACGACTCTCTCCATAAGCTTCATTGTTCTTCAGTTTGATCGATTCCTACACTTTTTTTGATTGCATGCATCAGCATTCACTCAGATCTGCACCAACCATCACTTACACTTTCAGATCTTCTTGTTTTCATGTTTCCCTTGGGTAGATTTGGGCTTCCTTGGCCCATATCTAGCTCTTCTTGGAATTCACTGTGCATTTATGAATCTTAATGCTCTGGCTTGGCTCCACGAATTCCACATAGACTACCAAGGCCTGGCTCCAACTACGTAGAGTGCAGTTCCGGGGGCTAGTCCTGAAGCCTTAGCCACTAGGATTGCATAATGCGTTGTCGCAACTAGCTCAAGCTTGACTGAAATGCACATTGCGTAGTTCCAGTCAGCATCATCTCCCTACTGGCAAACGGGACTGCGCAATGTGCAGATCTAGCTGACAGTCTATCACCTCTAGGAGCCAAATTTCACTTCCCTTCCCAGCAGTTTCCTAGTTTGTTGCTTGGTATGTTCTTGAAGTGATTTTGATTTCAAGCTAATATTTGCATGCCATGAGTGTCCTCTTTGTCTAGGTGTAGCAGTTGTTGAGCAACTCTTCATTAGTATAGGTAACATGGCTTCCAAGAAAGCTGCATCAAAGGATATCATCAGGAGAAGCACTAAGGATGTAGTTGAACAGGTGTCAGTGAAATTTCCAGTCTATGTAGGCACACAGTTGTTCATAGAGAAGGACATGAAGATAATATGACATGAAATCAAGGATATCTTTGTAGGGAACTTCAAGGAAGATATAGAATATTGGCGGGTCTATGTTAACATCCACCAGTCAAGCTTATATAAGGTTGCATGCGGGTACCCCGCCTTCCCATGTGTAGACATCATTCACTGGATTATCTCACATACCAATCCTGAGATGATGACATTGAGCAGTGCCAGTGGAAGACATCTTGCTACGTTCATGATGGAAAACTATCATCCAATGTATCACTTACCATAGCCAATGAACCGCATGGATACACTTTTCTATGCCACCCATAGCATTGTTACCACTAGAGACATCATAAAGCGTTGGGTGAAAGAGATGTCGAAGTTCATATCAACACCCAATCATGTTTACAAGTCTAGGTCGTACAAAATGGCCTACCACCTCTTCATCATATTTGCATGTCGATTTTAGAGTCAAGAGAGCATGGAGACCTTTCTGAAGAATTGGGTGGTTGTGTTGGACCAGTTGGAGAATGATGGAAGGTCATTCAACTAATTGGATTTGTTGGCTCTTCAGCTGAAAATTCATGTGACTAATACTTGGAGTATTCACAAGGGTGAGAAAGCGAGATTGTATATGTCTGTATACCTACTTGATGCAATCTATGCCTAGCATCAGTTTCTTGGCATGGGTTAGACAAGGACACCATCAACGACTATCATGAATATTTATTGCAAGTTTATTTCTGAGTGCAGCTACCGAGGAGTCATGGCAAGGCTATATAACCATTTCATCATCTTGGTTTACAAGTTGATCTTTATGTAGGATCCACCTTGCATGTCCCAAGAAGAAATGGAGGCATTACTTAACATTGCATATTGGTATGCCTCACCTGGTGGCACCCTCATCAAGATGTTTGGTGGAGAGAATCCTTTGCATGCTCTACCAAGGTTTTTCACAGATAAGTTGGTCATGCAAGAGGTTGCATATCACATCTCCATGGGTTTATTAGCAGGGCTGCATAGGATGAAGAAGGCACCACGACATGTTCTTCCTTTGCGGATTGGATTATACAAGATAGGAAGTTTGAAGGATGCAGATGTCGAGGCTAAAGACTTGAAAGTTTTGAGTTTGGCATCAAGGAATACAATCCATACAATCCCCACTATATATGCAAGAACCACTTTGCGAAGGTGTATTATCCATGGATCCATGGGACATTTCATTGGGAAAAGGAAGATCCTTGGAGGTATTGTTAAAACTCCTCCAATTTGTTAGGTCCCTATACTACTAGTGTAACCCCTTATTGTTATTAGTACAACTCCATTATTATATCGTTGTGTCCATGTAGTCCCCATATTATTATTATTGTGCCCCATAGAAGCCCACTATTGTTAGTATCGTGCCCTTACATTATTATTGTTATGTCGGCTCTGATTATATTATGACCCCTTAGACACCTATATATAGAAAGGAGGCCTTGTCATTTGTATCATCTAAGAATTGATCATTTGTGTAATGTAAAGGGGGTTGCCCCTCGAAGAGCTTATTTCTAAGGCGTTGATCTATCTTTTCTATCATTTTGTGAGCTGGTTTCATAACATTTGGTATCAGAGCTTTGGATTCTAGGGTTTTGCTCCTCTAAATAGGTCATCGTGGAATTGTTGCTATAACTTTTTCAAGACAAAGTTTCAGATGCTATAAAAAAAACCCATTTGAGAATAAAGTGGTGGGAACCTCGCATATAAATTTCAAAGCTTTTCTCGCTATATTTTCGGAGATATGATCTGAGGAAGTTAGGGTTTGTGCAAGCTCCAAAATTTCATCTCAAACAGATCATTATGGAAGTTTCGCTATAATTTTTTTTCTACGAAGGTTCAAACTCTGACATTAAAACCCATTCGATCTAAAATTTTGATGAAGCTCACATCTAAATTTTAGGGCTTTCCTCGCTCTATTTTCGGATATATAATTTGAGTAATTTAGGGTTTTTGCAAACTCTCGAATTACATTCTAAACAGGTGACCTTGGGAAAATCGTCATAACTTTCTCTCTAGGCATCATATTGAAATTTAGTAAGAATTTATAGAAATAGGATGGATTTTAGTTTTATTGGTATATTGTTCAAATCCAAAGGCCGAAACAGTGACACATTGCACGTCGTACAATTGCGCTCTACTGAAACATTATATAATCAGGTCATATTAGGAGAGCGGGCATAGCTCTTTCTTGCAGAATCCAATATTGATCAGAATTGTGAGGTTAGAAAGAAGACTCAGGAGGGCTACTGCAGGATGAAATTTTAGAACTTGGAGATCTAAAATTATAGAGTTACAGTCATTTCAAGATCAAGCTCCTAAAATCAAGAAAAGGCGATATGAGGAAGTTTGATGGCAAGGATCCAATAAATTGGATACTACAAATGGAGCAATATTTTGATCTACATGAGGTGAAACTATTACAAATGGTACATATTGCATCTTCATATTTAGAACGGATCAATTTTTATGGTATAAAGGGATTTTTTCTTGTAAACCACTTGTTACGTGGTCAATTTTCACAGAGGAAATGATAGCACATTATGAGGATACAAAGAGAAACACCTTCTTTAGCCAATTGATAAATCTCAAACAAAAGTGTTCAATGGCATAACACATTGAGGACTTTCAAAAATTGAATATAAGGGAGAACGATATTCCAGAGAAGCAATGGATTGATGTCTCCATAGGGACTTCAAAGGATAACATTCAACATGAGGTTTGTCTTTGGGAACCTGATTCATTGGAGAATGCATTCAGGTTGGAAAGAAAAGTGGAAAGAAAAATTATGGCAACAAGGAAGTCTACCCCTCACAACTATAAATATGGAAGTTTTTTTCCTCCTAGCCTTCTACAACCTACAAGGTTGACACCACAACAATTGGAAGAAAAAAGAGCAAAAGGGCTTTGTTACAATTGTGATAACAAATACATTAAAGGTCATAAGTGTGCTGAGAAGAAATTATTTTACATTGATT
>APFE031724303.1:25123-113757 GCA_000404065.3 Pinus taeda
ATTATTGTTACGTCAGCTCTGATTATATGATGACCCCTTAGACTCCTATATAAAGAAAGGAGGTCTTGTCATTTGTATCATCCAAGAATTGTTCATTTGTGTAATGTAAAGGAGGTTTCCCCCTCGAAGAGGCTTATTTATAAGGCATTGATCTATATTTTTTTTATCTTTTTGTGAGATGGTTTCATAACACAAGCTCAATGAACCAGTCAGCATGGCTATAGAATGGAAAGTTACTCTACAAGTAGCAGCACCTTAGGAAGCAACAACAACAGCAGTAGTAAGCAACAAACTAGCGTAGGACAAAGGCAAGAGGAATATTGTCGAGAACCCAAAGGCTAAGAAAACTACAAGTTCAAAGAAGATCCTCTCATTGAAAAAGTAGCTTTGGAAGTGGAGGCGAAGAGGTAGCGGCGCATAAAGAGAGCAAAGCAAAGGAAGAGAGAAAATCAAAGGTTGGAGGAAGCAGAAAGGAAGTTGTGGGAAATGGAGAAGAAGTTGAAAGAAGAACAGGAGCTAAGAAGGAGAGAGAGGGAAGAGAAGCAGAAATAGGAATAAGAAGAATGGAAAGTCGTGATCATAGAGAAAAATGTGCCCATACACGTTGAGGAGTCAGAACAGCCAGTAGATGAAGAGGAGGATGAGCAATTGCAGGATAGGGAACTTGCTTAGTACATTAAGCAAATGCTTGAAGAGATGGACACAGAGTTGTCATAGAAGCCATAGGACCAATATATCAACCTCATGCTGAGATCATCCAAGGTCGTCCCGTAGTCTCCACCGCCTCCAGTATCAGAGCCAGTCCTAAGCGAGAAAGGAGAGGTTTCTCTCCTTGATGATGATTCAGTTATAAATGTGTATAATATATCCTTTAAATATTTGTAGAAAAATATTGTACAGGTGTGGAGAAATAATTTCCCATATGATCATGCATCACCTGCATTTAGGAAGGAAAGGGTGATAGTGTCAGATGTCAGAAAGCATCCACCTACCATGGCCAATGACACTAACGCTTATGCAGAACCCACAGACTCAAATGTCAAGTTCTTGTTAGCAAAGAATGATCAGATGACAAAGGACTTGCAAGCGACTAGGCAGAGGGAAGAAGAGTCCGCAAGATCACTATGGAAAAGATGAGAAAAGAGATACTTGTTGAGACCATCATGTGAAAACTTTATGATGGATTTGTCAACATGCACAAGGTAGTTGCCCATCTATATGTTTTTCAGCAGTGGTGCATAAATATTGTCTAAACTCTCAAGGCCATACATGATTCTATTGCGCATGTACAGGAATGTAAAATGAGATACAAGGGAGCCCTACTTTGCTTGCATAAGATAATGAATTCACAAGCATAGCTAGACAAAGCACAGATCCGGATGTTGATCTGAAATTATGAATAACTCCCATCATTCATTAGTAGCATACAGGATTCTTATGCATAGTTGTTCAAGAGTTTGGATACCATAGTGAGGACACATAGGATCCCCTCAATCATTTCCCTCGCCCAAGCCATTGAGAAGAGTCAAGTCCGGTTGCAGGTTGATAGGTACATTGAGCAGTTAATGTGAGAGGCCACCAATGATGACTTGCAGTTGAGCACATAAAACATGGAGAATTACAGTGGTGGTCCTATCGTACTCAGGACAATGTTGTGCATGCTTCAATATGAGTTGGAAAAAGGTTCCAGGACCATATACCCAGAAGCCATGGAGACAAGAGTATGTTTCTAGAAAGACATCACCAAATAGTATGGGGAAACCATAGCACAGTACCAAGCTTGGCATCAATTTTTCATTGAAGATCATCAAGAGGATGTTTTCGAGTTGGTCTTTCCCTAAGATTCTGAGTCATAGCGTTTGTCTTGTTAGGCTGACTCTAGCTTATTTTGTCCCACATGGGTGTATGTGAAAAAATTATATTATTTGTAAATATATTGTAAGTGAAATTCCAAGTGTCATTAGTGGAATGTGAACAGTCACTATGTAATGTAAAGAGTTATTTGTAAATGAGTTGAAGAGTCATGAGGGTAGTTAAAGAGTCAAAGGGGAATATCAAGGATCAGCCCACCCTTTGTTATAAATAGAACCTCACAACTCAAAGAAAAGGCTTTTGGGAGCCAAGATTTTGGCTAGGATTAGGCTTAGAGAAGGCTTGGGAGTATTTTTATGAGCCTTCTCCACAGTGTAGAGAGAGTACACTTCCTTGGAGGAGCAGGTAGTGTTGACTGTAATGTTCCACTATTGGGGCTAGTGGTCGTCAATGGTGTATATATGGATGGAACTTTCACTTAGTAATAATAGGACTGAGCCAACACGGTTTCATGCATATGTTGTTATTGTAGTTCGACTATTCTTGTTACTTTAGCAATGTATGTTGTTTAACTTACGCATTTTCTTATGAAGTTTTTTATATCAAATTGTATGAATGTTGTTGAAGGTGTGTTGTTGGATTAACCTGTCACTTTGGTTTGTGGACTACTCCACTTCCAGCTTGTGATGTATTTCGCTCGTGTGTTCTTTTATGTTGTGTACTATTATAGGCTTTTAAGGAACGCACTTCCCTTTCCCCTCCATATGTTAGAACCCACATGCATCTCACTTGATTCGCTACAAGGTCACACACTTAATTCCGACCAAAGTCATCATACTTACCTTTGTGCACTACTGTGGTCAAGGCACTATATTACCACCCATTGTTGGGACTCATACTCCAAATGGTTTGAGGTCTACTTGGGAATTCTTACCGAGGAGATCCCCTTGAATGTTGGCAGGTCCAAGACCATCAATATTTCTAGCTCTACAAGGAGGTCCAAATGACAAGATGAGCTCTCAAAGTCTGTTTTGAATATTTGCACATCATTCATGACTTACATCACAATCTCAGCTCCGGCATGTTTTCCTCATGCTCATGATTTCGAAGTGTCAAAGGATGTCATTGATGACTTCTCACGAATTAAATATGATGGTGAAGGCAAAATAGCCTTGTTAAGGCATGGAGTTTCCTTTTTGGGCTTACATGACAAGAATGAAGTCCCTTCAGAAAACATTTCCTGTGGATTGTTCACTTACACATTTGAAAGGCACGTTAAGCAATGGTGTCTCACATTGCCCATAGCCTCTATTCACTCTTTCAATCATGTTATCAGAGAGTTAGGCCATGCTTTCTTTCATTATGACCGTAAATCACTCAATCGCAAAATCTTGGAACTATGCAAAGTACCTGATGAATCTATTGCACAATTTTGGCAACGCTTCCGTAATATCACTTTCCAATTCCCAGAAGATGAAGTTCACTGGAAATTTCTGAGAGAAAGATTTCAATATCTTCTTCACATATCTAATAATCCACATGAGTTAGAATCATTTGAACCCATCCCATCCTACCTCGGTGTTATATTTTCTAAATCTAAGACAGATAAGGTTATTGTCACAAATGACTCCCCATCCTCTTCTCATCAAACAGTGAACCAACCTGTTGAACTATCACCCCCTCCCACCTCACTTGCTCTAGAGTTATCCACAGATTTGGACTGCAACACTAATGGTGGTCACGTGATCTCGTCTACTTTACCTTCATCCACTGCTTCCTTTGATCCTCTGGACTTTGATGTGTTGTGTTCATTCGTTTTGGATTCCACATGTGATGTGCATGAGGATCAAGTTGGTGACAGACTTGATGTTGAGAAGCCAACCTGCACTATCATTTTTTATGAGTATGTTGGGGAATCTGAATAAGAAATTGCAGTAAAGGATGACCTCCTTCTTTCTCCACCTCATCTGCTATATCCTAACATCTTATGTGATTTTTCCTCTTCTAATTTTTCTTGGGAAAATTCATCCCCAAATGTCTATACTTCTGAACATTCACAGAACACATAGGATGTCAATCTATCATTTGATTGTGAAGAGGACAAATATCTCTTTTTTAATTCACTTGATCTCTCATCTTTCATTTCTGGAAATTCAGAAGTTGACAAATTGTTTTTCTCATCAACCCCTTTGTATGATTCGTCAAATCTTGAGGATGTTGATGTATATCTCAAATTTTATTATCCTGGTTGTAGTTATCTTTTTACTCATTTATTTGATCACAATTCTAATTCACTTACTGTTGATCTTTCTAAGCCAGATCTTTCTAAGCCAGTGGTCTTTGATGATCTACTTGCTAATGAAATGGAGACCCCTCAAGTTGTCAAGGCACTTCAACCTGAGCTAATGGTTATGTCAGGTTCTTGCAACCTTGAGGTTAGTTCCACTTCTGATTAGGAATTTGTTGAATCACCCCAAGCTCCTCATCACTCTCGCGTTCACATTGAAAATCAATCTAGTCAACAAGTTTCACACCCCCCCCGAAATCACACAATCCTATTGCCCATGCATTGGAGGAGTCATACATAGCAAGCACTATGTCGAAACGAAAATTTTCTTCTTTTTGCATGTTTGCTCATTTGTCAAGATCAAAAGTGTGTACATGCTTATCATCTGCGTGCAATGTGATACAACACCATGATATGTCTGCAGAGTGCCTTTCATGTGCTTCCAATCTTTTCTTTTCTATAGATGAATTTAAACTTCGAACATTTTGGTTTGTATTGTTTTATCTTTCTTGTTTATTTATTGGCTTGAATATCTTTCTTATGAGTCACGCCATCACTCACATGGGTCAACCAATGCGCTAGTGGCTGCATTGGAGATATCACTTCATGTGAGTTGGCCCATGTTCTGCTTAGCTTAGGAGTAGGAGTAGTTTTTTCTTTTTGGTTTGCATATGCTTACTTTTTTTGCTTTGTTTTACTTCTTTCCTTTGCTTGTTTATTTGTTTATGCACCCATAGGATTAGCTTTCCCATGAAACTATGTTTGGCTTCTAGAGACAAGCAGGGTGAAATACAAGAGGAATTGTACAACTATCAACATTAGGTTATATGTTTATTCCATCTCCTTATGAATATCTTGCATTTCTTTAGTTGATGATACCCTGATGGAAAATACGTTCCTTTCAAAGTGGGTCTTGGTCAAATCACAACGTTTACACAACTAGTATTGCCTACTCTAATTGGTTTTCTATTTTCGATTAACCCTTGTTAACTTAGTCAAGCAGAGTAAGGTGAGGAGGGAAACCTTAACAAGTATTTCAAAGGTATATATAAACATCCTTCTCTGAAAGAACAACCTCTTCTGCTCTCAATAAGTTAGGATTCCTCTTCTACCTCATGAAATAAATAAGTGCCTATGAACAGTTCTTTGAAAAATGAAAAATGAAAAAAATAAATAAAGGCGAAAGAAGAGAAAGGATTCCTGCACAGAGAGGTGAAGCAAGTAACTCTATCGGGGTACTGACTAGGCTTGCTGGCAGCTGAGAAATGCTTTTTTTCTTGAAGTGACTCCGTCGGGGTATTGTCCAGGCCTGCTAGAAATGGAGCAACACCAGAGATCAAACTAAAACTCTAATAGTTTATATTACTTGTGCATCAATATACCCCTCATCCCCAATTGAAACAACTCAGTTGAGGTGCCTTGGTATATGTGTTGTTAATAAAGAGAATGGTAGGTACTATATCTTTAACCCAAGCTAGTGAAGAACCCATGACAATCAAAGAAAAGAACAATACTTCCGGAAGAGTTATAATTGATTTACATTAGATAAGGTCTATACAAAGAGCTAGATTTCTACCATTGTGTCACCAATGTTGTAGCGGCTACAACCACCCTCCAAAATTTTTCCTATGCTTCGTTTTGGAGCCTCCCTCCTAAAATCCTACCAACTTATCTCACATTAACCCAAGTACTTGTGCTTTCATTGAGATTTACCTTTTGCTTTATAGCTTGTGCTATCTTACTTGCTTTGTTGACTAACCACAAGTTGACCTCTTGACTTGGTTTTAATCCAGTTCTAGACTTGCCTTAGTGAGTTGCACTATCCTTGAGGGCAACTAGCCTTGCTCTTGGGAAATGTGCAGTTCAAGCCGATAGTGAGCTTCGACTTCAAAATTGCGCAGAGCCAGCTAACAACTTGCCTTCAGCTGTGAAAATGTGCATAGCATGAGACTGTTGTTTTTCCCATTTTATTGAATAATCGTTGGATTTTTTTATTTATTTTATCTTGTAGAAGTGTTGTTTTAAGTTTTGCATTTCCTTTCCTAAGTGTCACATGCATTGCCCATTTTTTTCACTAACGGTCGTCGTTTGGCATCTCTCTCCATAAGCTTCATTGTTCTTTAATTTGATCGATTCCTACACTTATTTTAATTGCATGCATCATCATTCACTCAGATCTACCCCAACCATCACCTAGACTTTAATATCTACCCATTTTCATGTTACCCATGGGAATATTTGGGCCTCCTTGGCCCAGATCTAGCTCTTCTCGACATGCACTACGCATTTCCAGATCTCAAGGCTTTGGATTGGGTCTAGGAATTGCATGGAGGCTGCCAAGGCCTGGCTCCAACTGCACATTGCACAGTTCCAGGAGCAAGTTACGAAGCCTTGGCCACTAGGATTGCGGAGTCCCATCCAGCGCAAGCCAAACTGAACTGTGCATTGTGCAGTTCCAGTCAGCATAACCTCCCTACTGGCAACTGGAACTGCACAATGTGCAAATGCAACTAGTAGTCAGTCACCTCTAAGGGCCATAATTGCGCAATCCTTCAAAATAGTTTCCCAGTTTGTTTCTTGGTCTATTCTTGAAGTGCTTTTTATTTCGTCCTAACATTTGCATGCCATGGGTGTCCTCTATGTCTCCATATGCAGCACTTGTTGAGCAGCTCTTTAGCATTACACGTAACATGGCTTCCAAGAAAGATGCATCAAAGGATAAAGTCGAGAGAAGCACTGGAGATGCTATTGAACAGGTGTCAGTGAACTTGCCAGTCTAGATAGAGACACATTTATTCATAGAGAAGGACATGAAGATAACATGGCAAGAAATAAAGGATATCTTTGTAGGGAACTTCAAGGAAGATCTAGAAGATCGGCAAGTCTATGTTAACATCCAGCAGTCATGCTTATATAAGGTTGCATGTGGGTACCCCGCCTTCCCATGCGCAAACATCATTCCATGGATTGTCTCACATACCTATCCCGAGATGATGACATTGAGCAATGCCAGTGGAACACATATTGCTACCTTTAGGATTGAAAACTATCATCAAATTTATCACTTACCACAGTTGGTGAACTACATGGATGCACTTTCCTATGCCACCCACAACAATGTGAACACTAGAGACATCATAAAGCACTTGGTTAAAGAGTTGTCAAAGTTCAAATTGACACCCAATCATGTTTACAAGACTAAGTCACTCAGAAAGGCCTACCAACTCTTAATCATATTTTCACGCCAATTGTACGGTCAAGAGAGCACTAAGACCTTTCCGCAAAATTGGGTGGTTGTGTTCGACTAGTTGGTGAATGATGAAAGACCATTCAACTAGTTGGATTTGTTGACTCTTTAGCTAATTGTAACTGTGACTAATGCCCAAAATCCTCCCAAGGATAAGAAAGCGAGATTCTATAATTTTGTGTACCTACTTGATGCAATTTTTTCCCAACATCAGTTTCCTAGCATAGGTTGGACATAGACACCATCAAAGACTATGGGGAATATTTATTGTAAGTTTCTTTCTGAGTGTAGCTAGTGAGGAGTCATGGAAAGAAAATCTGACCATTTGATCATCTCGGTTTACAAGTTGATCTTTGAGCAGGATCCACCTTGCATGTCCCAAGAAGCGATG
This sequence comes from Pinus taeda, assembly GCA_000404065.3. Classification (NCBI taxonomy): domain Eukaryota; kingdom Viridiplantae; phylum Streptophyta; class Pinopsida; order Pinales; family Pinaceae; genus Pinus; species Pinus taeda. The sequence goes on from APFE031724303.1 coordinate 32,861, forward strand.
GAGGCATTACTTAACATTGCAGATTTGTGTGCCTCACTTGGTGGCACCTTCATCAAGATGTTTAGTGGAGATAAGCCTTTGCATGTGCTACCAAGGTTTTCCATTGATAAATTGGTCATGCAAGAGGTTTCATATCACATCTCCACAAGGTTATTAGCAGGGATGCATTGGAGGAAAAAGGCGCCATGGCATGCTCCTCCTTTGTGGATTGGATTGTAAGAGATCAGGAGTTTGAAGGGTGCAGATTTTGAGGCCAAGGACTTAGAAAATTTTGAGTTCAACACCAAGGACTATAATCGATATGATCCCCACTATATATGCAAGAACCATTGTGTGAAGGTGTATTATCCATGGATCCACAGGACATTTCATTAAGCAGAGGAAGATCCTTGGAAGTATTGTTACAAATGCTACAAGTTCAATGAACCAGACAACATGGCTATAGAATGGAAAGTTACTCTGCAGATAGCAACACCATAGAAAGTAACAACAACAATAGTAAGCAGCAAAGTGGCACAGGACAAATGCAAGAGGAATATTGTTGAGAACCCAGTGGTTGAGAAAAGCTACAAGTTCAAAGAAGATCTCCGCGTTGGAAAAATAGCTTTGGCAGTGGAGGAGAAGAGGCAGAAGTGCATAAAGAGAGTAGAGTGAAGGAAGATAGAAAAGAAAAGGTTGCAGGAAGCAAAAATGAAGTTGTAGGAAATGGATAAGAAATTGAAAGAAGAGCAGGAGCTGAGAAGAAGAGAGAGGGAAGAGAAGTAGAAACAAGAATGGGAAGAAGGCAAAGCACGATCATAGAGAAAATTGCACCCATACAGGTCAGAAGTCTGAACAGCTAGCAGATGAATAGGAGGGTGAGTAGTTGCAAGACTGGGAACTTGCTCAGCAAATTGAGAAAACGGTTGAAGAGATGGACACGAAGTTGGCATAGGAGCCATAGGACCAAGATACTAAATACATGCCGAGAGCATCTTAGGTCGCTCCGTAGTCTCCACCACCTTCAGTATCATAACCATTCCTGAGAGAGAAAGGAAAGGTTTTTCTCCTTGTTGATGATCTGGTGATGGATGTGTACAATATATCCTTTGATGAGTTGCAGCAAAAGATTTTACAAGCACGGAGAAAGAATTTCCTAAATGATCTCGCATCACCTCCATTTATGAAGGAAAGTGTGATAGTGCAGATGTTATAAAGCATCCAACTTTCATGGTCGATGCCACTAAGGCTTATGCAGAAGCCACGAGCTCAAATGTCAAGTTCTTGTTAGCAGAGAATGATCAAATGGAAAAGGACTTTCAAGCGGCCAGGCAGAGGGCAGAACAATCTACATGATCCACTATGGCATAGATGAGAAAAGTGATACTTGTTGAAGTATCATATCTTGAGACCACCATGTGAAAAATTTATGGTGCATTTGTCACCATGCACAAGGCAGTTATCCATCTATATGGTTTTCAACAACGATGTATAAATATTTTCCAAACTCTCAAGGACATACACGTTTTTATTGAACATGTACAAAAATGGACAATGAGGTACAAGGGAGCCCCACTTTACTTGCATAAGATAATTAGGTCGTAGGTATAACTAGACAAATCACGGATCTGGATGTCGATTAGGAACTATGAGCAGATCCCTTCATTCATCAATAGCATACAGGCTTCCTATGCACTATCGTTCAAGAGTCTGGATTTCATGGTGAGAACACACAGGATCCATTAGATCAGTTCCCTCACCCAAGCCATTGAGAAGAGCCAAGTCCAGTTGGAGGTCGAGAGGTACATGGCATAGTTAATGTGAGAGGCCACTAGTGATGACTTGCAGTTGAGCGAAAAAAACATGCAAAAGTACATTGGTTCTCCCATCGTACTTAGGACAATGTTGTGCATGCTTCAAGATGAGTTGGACAAAGGTCCCAGGACCATATACCCATAAGCCATGGAGGAAAGAATCTATTTCCATAAATACATCACTAAACAGTATGGGGACACCATAGCGTAGTACTAAGCTTGGTATCTTTTCGTCACCAAAGATCATCAAGAGGATGTTGCCAAGTTGGTCTTTCCCCAAGCTTCTGAGTCATATTGTTTGTCTTGTTAAGCTGATTCTAGCCTATTTTGTCCCACATGGGTATATGTCGAAAATGTATATTATTTGTAAACATATTGTAAATGAAATTCCAAGTTTCATTAGTTGAATGTGAACAGTCACTATGTAATGTAAAGAGTTATTTGTAAAGGATTTGAAGAGTCAAAGGGGAATGTCAAGGGTCACCCCTCCCTTTTCTGTAAATAGAACCTCATAACTCATAGAAAGGGCTTTTGGAAGCCAAGCGTTTGGCTAGGCTTAGGCTTAGAGAAGGCTTGGGAATATTGTGACGAGCCTTGGCTTCTCCACAACGTAGAGTGAGTACACTTCTTTGGAGGAGCAGGCAGTGTTGAATATAATGTTCAACTATTGGGGCTAGTGGATTTCAATGGTGTATGTATGGATGGAACTTTCACTTAATAATAACATAACTGAGCCAGCACGTTTTCATGCATATGTTGTTATTGCAGTTCAACTATTCTGGTTACTTTAGCAAAGTATGTTGTTTAAATTATGCATTTGCTTATGAATTGTTTTGTATGAAATTGTATGAATATTATTGAAGATGTGTTGTTGGATTAACCCATCACTTTGGTTTGTGGACTACTCTGCTTCCATCTTGTCATGTCATTCGACTCGTGTGTTCCTTTTAGGTTGTGTACTATTACAGGCTTCCAAGGGACACACTTTCTTTTCCCCTTCATGTGTTAAAACCCCCATGCATCTCACTTTACTTGCTACAAGGTCACACACTTTCTTTTGACCAAATTCATCATACTTACCTCTACGCCCTACCATGGTCAAGGCACTACATTAACACCCACTGTTGGGACTCATATTCCAGACGATCTGAGGTCTAGTTAGGAATTCTTACCGGCGAGATCCCCTTGATTTTTGGCGAGTTCAGCACCGTCAACAGGTTTATCATACCATTTGCAATCAAAATTGTCACTTTTTTTTATTTCCATCAATTAAACTATATCATACATGCAAATGATAGGAACACAAAATATTTTTTTTTTGTAAGAGTGGAATTGGAGAAAGTATTACCCGATCTACAAAAAATTTCCTATGATCAATATTGTGCTGACAAATCAGTATTTATTGATTTGTTGTCCAATTTCGAGACACATGGCACATTTTTCATAAACCATCAAAATGTGATTATATGTGTATAATTACGGTTCTCTTTGTTTACATTATCTAGGAATCTAGTGAAGGTACGGTTCTCGTTGCTTGCATTATCAAGTAATCTACTAATGGTATTCTTGTTCTCGTTGTTTTCATTACCAGGAAAACTATTGATGGTATTCTTGTTCTCTTCTCTTGCATTGCTAAGAAATATATTGATTTTATTTTGATAATACTATTGGCAAGGAGTATGAGGGGCATCCCCACCTCTGCGTATCCACACTTACAATTTTAAAACTATGTTTTACTTATTGCTTGAAGAATTTGAGCATCGTCGAAGAGCTTTTACAGTTTAATGGATAATTAGGATATGATTTCATCTTTTGGTTACCTGATCTATGGCTGGAAAGGAGTAGACGAAGCGTCTACATATTCATATTCCCAATCTTAACATGACCTTATACTTTTTGCTTGAATAATTTAGCTATTTTCAAACAACTTTTTTGGTTTCTTGGATGATTGGGATCTCATTTCATGTTATGGTCAGTTGATCTATTATTCTCTTTACTTGTATTATCAAGCAATCTACTATTGGTATTCTGGGGATAGTATTTTGTCAAGTTGTCAAGATCAAGAGGTGTTCTATGAAATGTGCGGATATATCTCTTACCGATAACTAGTAAAACTAAATTCCCATTGACTATTAAGGAGGGGTGGGGGGTTGTCCGCATTTCCATGCTTCCACATATCCGCACTTCCAATCTTAACATTGTCTTCTACTTTCTGGTTCAATAATTTGAGCATTTTAGAAGAGTTTTTTTGGTTCACTGGATAGTTTGCATCTGATTTCATCTTGTGATTACGTAATTTGTAGCTGTTAACATTGTACAAAAACATATTTCAATGAATTTATTTGTTCAAGTTTTATGTTTTATATTATGTTATTTACTAATACTATTTACTATGTTTTGATTGTAATGTGTAGTTTGTTCATTGTGCTATGTCATGCCCACTTTTTTGCAATATGATTTTTTACATTGTTTTATTGATTTATCAAATTTGCAAATTCTATAATTATTCAAACAAAATTACAAAACTTATTTCCTTCGCACATAGTTTATGTTAGTAAAAAACCTATGTGAGGAGTCTCTATATTTGAACATTTAAAGATTATATGGCTCCTTAATACTAGTTTAATGTCTCTATAAAGAAAAAAAAAATGTTTAATAATATTTGCAAACAATCTTCATAGTTTTTAGTTTAACTCAAAGTGTCTGAAATTTCCACTGCAAAATCAGAGTTACCAATGTTAAATTGTTATTTCATTTTTCGGTTTCCCAAAATTTAAAAGCAAAAACATGTAAATAAAGTATACAATCTGTTGCAGTTCACTATGTTTGAACTTGGGTTTTACATTTCCAAGGCGGGCTAAAACAATTTCGAAGCTTCATTCGTGTCAAGTTAAAAAAGATTCTTTCTCGTTTTGAGACCCTTGCATAGTATGTGTAATTGTTAACGTTGATACAATGTGCAGAGGTGTGAAGGAATATTTATTCCTCACTCACCTGGTCGTTTCTTCCTCTACATTTTACACAATGGTTTTGGCTAATGTGTTGTCCTTGATGGCAACCTACTTGATAAAGATGTCAATATAATGGTAACAAGACAATTATATAGGTTGGTACTAATGTTACAGAGAGAATGGATAAAGGAATATCAGTTCAAAGACAGAGGAATGATAAATATAAAATGTGAGAAAGTATACGCAAGTCCTATGAAGAAAGGTCACGAACATATGTAGGTATGGTGAAGCAAAGTTGCGTACATATTCCACTATATGATAATTGGAATACCAGGGGTCTTTACAATGGTATTGTCCCATAGTATTGAGCACGACAATAGATATATGATCCCATCAATGAATACCACCAGCATTATTATGAGATTGGTCTAAGCTCTTGGCTAAAGCCTAATCTATAGAAGGAGATGGGGATCAAAGTGTTAGAGTGTGCAAGTGATGGGTTATTGATGAATGATTTAATCTGAAATAGGTGTGCACCAAGGAGCATCGAGGAGTTTCATATCTAATGTATCTGAATGTATAGTAGAGACTGATGAATATGCTTGCTTGATCTTTTATGATTATGAATAATAGATATGTGGTGGTAATGATACTCTGACATGAATGTGTGACAGTAAGGGTTGTGAAGTATGTGTTGTGTTGTGCAGCGAACATATGACTCAGTGATTACAGATATTTACACTGGTTTTCCATTGAGAATTCGTGTAAATACGCGGATATGCATCTTGGTAGTCGCATATACATTATGTGAAAAGTTCAGAATCTGTACGTAGGTGTCAAGTATGAAAAGTGCATACATACGTGGAAGTGCTTTATAAGAGTTGCCTACATTTTCTAGGGTTTTGCAGTATGAGTTGTTAATGATGTATGATCAGTTTTTTTATGTTTGTTGTTGTATGTTGATGAAGTCTCTCTTATGATAATCTATTTTTGATAGTGTTGGTTAGGTTGAAATGATTGTGGAATGAAATATAGACTTGCGATGATACTGTTGTATGGTGATATGTATTTGTCTTAGTAATTTGTGATGGTTTTAGTATGTGATTGAGTGATTGATTTAGTGGTATAGTAATGCAGATTCAATTATCAATGTGTTGAGATTTGTATGGAGGTATTATTCAGGTAAATCGCATCCATACGTGGGTATGACTCAGAATAATAGCGTATACAATATGTTGTATGCTTGATCAAGGTTTGCAGTAACAATAGTTGGTTTTTGTAATGGGTAACATTGTTTGGATTGGTATTTTGATAAGTAACTGTGTATTGACATGATATGTTATGGTTTAGTTTAATCTGGTTTCAATAGTTTATTTAGACTGAGCTACTGATTTGATGATTCGGTTGGTTCATTTATTAAGTGATTTGATACAATGGTTGATTTCAGTATTGTTATTTGGTATTGGTATTAAATGATGGTCGTGGGTCCAGACTGAAAATATGATGAAAAGTGGCCTATAGGTTTGATGTTGTGAGTCAGGTGGATCCAATATGAAATATTATGAAATGTGGTCCACAGAGGTGTTGAGTGTTATATACTTCAATGAGGGATTCGAAGCTTCCTTCCTATGGTAGTTGATAAATCTGTTCAGGGGGTTGGAGCTCCCTTCTGGTGGGTGTCGGTAAACAAGATCAAGGGGTTGGATCTCCCTTCCACCAGGTGATAGAAAATGAGAAAATCTTGTAGCTTTCTACAAGTGGGTGCATGCTATTGGTAATATTTTGCGTCAGTACAAGATTGTAAGATGTTTTTCTTTATAATAAAAGAAGAAGATAGAGATGATAACAACGGTGGTTTTCTCCCACATTGGGTTTACACCTAAAAATCATGGTGTCCTCATGTGTTGATTTGTTTCTTATGTGTGATGGTTTATTTTTCTCTTACTACTCATGATTAATGTTTAATTATTGTATAATCAAGCAATGATGCACTGGTTCAAGTTAAACAGATGATGAAATAAATGAAAAGGTAGTTAGTTGGGTATACATTGTTTTCCTTCATCATAGTCATGTGCATATGTTGGTTTAATTAATGACAATAGCGTATAGAAATCTGAATAAGAAATCGAAAGGTTTAAGTGACTTTTTAAAATACTTATCTACCCCCCTTCTCAGTATTTTTCCCAATAGTTGGTATCAAAACATGTCACTTCAGTTGAAGATTAACCACTTGCAGTGGATCAAAGATGATGGGAAAGAAGAAGATAGCTCAAAGGAAGGAGTCAAAAAAATTTGGTAGTGACAGTGATATATCATAGGTAGTGACATTTATATACATTAGTAAATATTCATCTTCGGGACCACCCCTCTTTCTATTGATCAAGAATGAAGAAGACAATAGCAAATAATTATTAGGTATGGGTTTTTGTTCTAATTGTGGTCCATTTACTTGTCTATGCAATACATATGATAGTCAAGATGACAGTGAATCAACTAAACTTGTTGTCATGGGTAAAATTGAAAGTAAGCATACTAAAGAGAAATCAAATTCAAAGATGATGACCCTAGAATCAGAATAACAAGGCAAGTTAAAAACAATGGACAACAAAGGTATGTTTCTGCTAAGTAATGATAACTATCATGAATGGAAAGAATGAACAAATTCTAATTTAATGAACCTAGGATGTGATGTTTGGAATTTAGTATGTAATTGTTGCAATAAAACTCCTCCATCATGTGAAGAATTATGAAAGAATAATGTAACATTAAATTAGATCTTTTATAACATACATGATCTAGTGTTAGGAAAGGTTATGCACTATGAAACTACAAAGGACGTATGGGATAATCTTCAGGAAATCCATGAAGGAAGAATAAAGGAATAATTTTCATCAGAATAACCAACAAGTAACCTTATTTCTAAAGAAAATAATGATGTATCAAAAGATAAGTATGTTATGTCAGACCGAGTTACTGATTCAGAAGAAGACGGGTTAGAGGAAACCCTTAATCTTAAAAGAAAACTAAATATTTCTTTGAAAATGATTATTAATCTCAAGGATAGTTGTAGGCATATGATAACAAGGATCATGTTGCAGTAGAATCTAATAAATATTGTGAATGAATTGAAGTTGAGATTGTCTCTCTAAGAGAAGATCTAGAAAAGTCAAACAAGAAAAAGAAGAGTTACTTCAAGTATTTGAAGAACAATAAAATGGGTTGAAGAAAGATATTATCAAGTTAAAGAAGCCAGAAGAAGGAAGAAAGGTTGAATAAGGAATGAGGAAACATTATCAGGTAAAGGAAGAAGAATACCAAAGGATGGAGGTTGAGGTAAACATTCTCAAAGGAAAATTAGAATAAAATGATCACATGACAAGAGATAAGAACAAGTTTGAGTCCTTCAGGAATAAAAATATGGTAAGGTTATTCTTGGAAACAATGCTCCAAAAAAATTTATGGGAAAAGGTAGATCCAAAATTAATAAGTACAGAAGAGCATCTCATACTTCATTAGTTCAAGGTCTAAAGTAGAATATTATAAGTGTAGGTCAAATGGCAGATAAATGAAATATAATTGTGTTTACTTCAACCAAATGCAAGGTTATAGATGAATAAACTATAAAGGTCATAGTAAGTGGATACAAAAATTTAGACAAATTATACGTGTTTAAATAAATGAATTCTTGCATAAATGAGGAGGATAGTTCATATTCTTCAGACGTAGAGTAAAAGAAGATGGTCTCTACTGTAGTACATTTTTCTTAAAATAATATGTCTCACAGTGATTTCAGAAGTGATGTGAATTACATGACCTCATGAAGAGTTGGAGAAGATTCTCAGGGTCATTGGTGTATAATATGAGGGGGAGTTATACATATGTATATCTTGATGATGATTCCCATGTTGATTTGGTATTCATGTTGATTTTCTACAGTATGACATTGTTTTTTTGGTTCTTTTGATGGCTTTCCTAATTGATGAAGATGGATATGATCAAACCTAACAATGAATAGTTGGCACAGGTTCAAGGGGAGGATTTTTTATGCTTCTAATAGTGCATTGTTGGAATTATGGTTTCTTCAACATTCCTTGTTGCATAGTGGTGTTCATGAAAATTATATATCATTGGTGATGATGTTGAAGACACATTAGTTGTTGAAGTTTTGGATGATGAATAGATATTTCTTAAGTGACACTTACTGGAGATGTTTATGCTATGATGTTTTCATTATGTCTTCTATGATGCTTGAGTTGCTTATGGTGCAGTTATGGATGATGCCTATAGTGTTGCTATTGGTTCTCAGATATGTTACATGGTGATGATGCATGTATATTTTATGCTACATATGATATGTTACTCGAGGATTGTGGCTCTTCGTATATAGCATGTTGATGATATGAGATCAAGGAGATGGGTTACTAACAAAGCTTGATTGCACAGTCTTATGCTTGGTTGATGATGATGAATATTGATATCTCTATATCATAGGTTATCAGTGATGGATGATTACTTGAGTTGCATATTGGTGAAGTTTTTTATGGTGTGATATTTCTTCTTGCATGAAGATAATGGTCCAAGAAAATAATATTGTTGCCTATATGAGGAAAAGGCAGGTTACATGAAGATAATAGGATGGCTATTGATATAATGTTGCTACAACTACTTGGTGATGATTGAAAGCATTACATATTTGGTAACATGTTGATGTTGATAAATATTGATGTTACATTTTCCTATCTTACTTCATGATCATGATGTTCATGTTGCAGGATCCTATATGATGATTGTTGATGACAATCATGGTCTTGCTAACTTGAGCTCTCTGGTTTTGGTTATAAATGTCATGTTTGTCTCTTGATGTAAAGGTCATGTAAAGACCCATGTTGTAATAATTTTAATATTTAGTCATGTTTTGGAGTTAATTAAATTATGTATGTAACCCCATTTTGGGCAGTTGATTTAATGTTGAGTCAAATATGTAAACCCACTGTGTTGGCTGATTGATGTAATAATGATTCCTTGGTGATAGGAAAGGCCATATTTGATTGAGCCATAGAGTCATGTATTTCTTTTTTTATCTTCCAAAAGATTCAACATATGCTCAGGGGGAGCATGGTCAGTATACAATGTTCATATTCAACAGATCAGATATGCAGTGCTCATCTCTGCAAAGGAAGATAGAAGTCTTCATTTAGAATTGGTCAACAATTTTCCCTTGATATAAAAGGGGGATAATAGCTTGGTGTTTGGATAATAATGCTTCGAGAAAAGCTTTGTGTGCTTACAAATGTATTTGCAAGTATTTACAAATGGTGATGATCAAACACCAACGTGGTTTCCATCAAGTCCAAAGGGGGAGATTGTTGGCATTATGGCTAATGTGTTGTCCTTGATGGAAACCTACTTGATAAATATGTCAACATGATGGTAGAAGTATGATTATATATTTGGTATTGATGTGATAGAGAGAATGTACAAAGGAATGTCAGTTCAAAGACAAAGGAATTATAAAGATAAAATGTGAGAAAGTATATGTGGGTCCTATAAAGAAAGGTCGTGTACATACATAGGTATGGTGAAGAAAAGTCATGTACATATTCCGCACTATGATAATTGGAATACCATTGGCCATTACCATGGTATTGGCCCATAGTATTGAGTGTGACAATGGATATTTGATCCCGTCAAATAATATCATCGGAATTACTAAGGGATTGGCCTAAGGTATTGGCTAAGGCCTAAGCTATATAAGGAGATGGAGATCAAATTGTTAGAGTATGAAAGAGATGGGTTATTGATGAATTATTTGATATGAAACAGGTGTGCATCAAGAATCATGGAGGAGGATTATATCTGATGGATCTAAAATTATAGTAGAGACTAATGAATATGATTGCTTGATATATTATGATTATTGCTAACAATGATAGATCTATGGTGGTAATGATACTCTGACATGAATGTGTGATAGTAAGGGTTGTTTTGTAGTGAAAATACAGCACCCCCATTTTATTCTATCATAATAGACATGGGGACCCTTTTTGAATTGCGTGTAGGCTTTGAGTGTGATTACTTCATTTCAAGTCTAATGTGCCTTTTATTTACACTTGTTTTATTTTTATATTTTGCCTAATTTGATTAAGTTTGTTTGTTTATAAACTTTGTAAATAAATTTTTGTTTTAAGTATCTTATATTAATAAAACATAGCCCCCGAGACCAAGATTCATTCATTAACCATATTAAAATGTGTCAAGTGGCTTAGCCCTTTTTAATAAACATACAAATATAAACTCTGAAACATATGAAAAATGGATTCAATACAAACAAACGAATATAGGTTTCGGTGATATGTATTATAAAGTGGCTAAAGTATTACAGAGGACCCACATACCATGTAACCTTCCTCCACTCCCTTATATCGAAGAATCCCTCATATCATAGATTTTGTTATGTGTCACCTCTCAAAAGTTCTAATATCATATTTCCCCGATCTCCAATTTCTGATACAACACTCCCTCCGATCGTTGATATCCCTAAAGGATTCCACTCCGATATGTTGATAATCATTCACCTCTGATCTCTGATAGGCCTTCACTCCAACCTCCAACATAATATTCCTTCTGATAAGTGGACCCCGTTAGTGTCAGTCTTTCCAGCCTTCCTCTAGTGATCAAATATGCTTTTACAAAGTGATTTTGAAGTGTCAAGGTCAAATTTTGTCATTTCAGTGAGTCTTCAAGCAAAATTTGGTCACTAGGCATTAGGTCTAGGGTTTGCTCTCACTCTTTTCAAAGTTGCCCAAGTGGCAACCTATGTCACTATTCAGCTAGGCCTATCATCATTAAGAGGGTTTTCATCATCATGTAAAGTTCCATAGGGTCATTTTATAGCTTATCCATGCTTCAGTTGTGCCTAGGCAAGGTTCATTTCCCTCTCCTAGGGTTTTGAAGGAAATTTCTCTTGGGCGGTCAAATCATCGGCAAAAATTGTTTCCTAATGTTCATACACCTTCCCCTATCTTTCATGTACCTTATCAAGCACTTCCCAACACTCAGATCCCTCAAAATCCTTATTTTTGCACAAACCCTAGTTTCTTGCTACAACTTGGCAATTTTCTAGGTTGGGCCTGTGTTTTGCCCTTTTGGACCCCTTCCCCTCAATCAATCTCTGAGATTCCACTTTCCCCTGCTCCCCAACATCCCTCCCCACTCCCAAAAATTTCCCCAAGAATTTAGAAGCCCCCTATCCCCTTCATTTCGCTCCATTTCGACAAAATTCCTTGTTTCACATATTGGGACAAGTTGCACTCAAATGATGTTTCTGAGCAATCAAAGATGATTTTTTCAAAACTGAGAGAGGTTTTTGTCCAAAACATGCCAAAGAAGAAAAAACTCCTTCTTTTTTTTCCCAGGTGTCATAGTTCTAAATAAATGTCAAAAATACCGGCGAGAACGAAGGTGCTCCAAGGACGGTTGGCCAAAACACAAAAACGAAGGAAAACGCCCGATCCACTCCAAATTTTGGCCAAAGCCTCTTTGAATGAGCATGGTACTTGATTGAGGACTCCCAGCCCAAATTTCAAGAAATTTGGAGAAAATTTTGTCATTTGTGAATTTTTTGTGCAATTTACAGGGTTTGGCTTCTCAAAGGGTCTCGCCCCCGGCGAGACCTTTTGTCATCGTAGCTCCGTTTGGGAAAAACTCAGCATTTTTGGATTTGGCATGAAAAGTTACACTTGCTCATCCATTAGTAAGAAATTTCATCAAGTTTTGGGCCTCCAAAAGGTCAAAATGCATGCAAAATTTGACTTTCTGCCCCATTTTGAGTTGTAGAAACCAGTTTTGGGAGAATTAAGTTTTGACAGGGCAAATGACCTCCAAATTAAAAAATTCCAGTTGGGTTGGAAAGTAGACTCGCAGACCTTTCCAACGAGCTATCCTGCACCCAATTCTGATAACGGGAAGACCTCCAAACAGAGCTGCAAAAGTGTGAGACCTTTTGAGAAAAGGTGTGCGACCTTTTGAGGAAATGTTGCCAGATTTGACCAGTTCAGCCCAGAAATTCCAGTTTTGACCTTTTTCGACTTTCTGAGGTTAATGGTGATCCTAATGGATGTAATTGTGACACTTTTTGGATACTTTTACTCTTGTTTATCTCTTCTAGAAGATTAATTCATGAAATAGGTGAAAATTAAATGAATGAATTCGTTTCCTAGTTTATAGAGGCAAGTTGTTTTGACTGCCTATTTTGTAGTGCTTAGTCTAGAAGTTGTTCAAACTGCTCCTAGGATAGTGAGCTCGACTCCTAGAGGTGGGGAAAGAGGTTAGATCATCTATATTATGTACTTTCATACTCATTTTCATGGTTGGACTCTTGAGGGAGAAGCTCCTATTGTATATTTTACTTGTATCTCTGCAATTTGAGGAAAAGGAAGACCAGGGTTTTGCAGACATCATTGGGATTCTTGTGGACTCTTGTGTTGATGGTGTGTTCTCTTATTGTAATTGTAAGTGTGTTTATGTGTTCCATATCTTTCTTTACTGCAGCCTATTAAACAAATGAAGTGATAAAGTTTGAATTCATGCCTGCCATGCTCAGCTTTCAAATTTGTTTAATGTTTATGTTTTCCACTGTCTAGAGAGGATTCAAAGTCATTGTTTGCCCTCTTTAGCTTCTCTTTTTTCTTCCTTGATCATTCATCTCAGCTAAAGGCATCAGCACGAACTCCTACCTTGCCCCAAAGACCCACCTGCAAAACCTGAGCTCAATCCCCGCACCCTGAATTGCACTCCCTCCAATTGCCACCAAAAAATCCAAAAACTTTAAATCAACCCTCCTTATCAGTTTACTAGCCTAATATCAGTGTTTCTAATTGGTTAACTCATCCTATTGAAAAAGCCACCGAGTTTGACCAGAGAGAGCCTTCTCCTGCCTCATAGGGCTAGCTACGAGGCTGAATGGTTTGATGTAGCCTTGAGATTTGTCTATCTTAGCCTAGGTGAAATTTCAAGCGCTAACAGATTCGGCAAATAGAAATACTTCTGCAGTATTGCCACCATTTTCTCAACCCTGAAATGCCCAGCACCCCGACTGTAGTGTGCTTCCCAAATCATCTTGGAAAACTCACTTGAAGGAACACAAAGGTGACCCAAGTGGCATAACAAGGCATCCTGAAGGTGAAAATCTAGAACATGCTGACCCTCCAAGAGTGTCTTGTATGTGTGGCCAAATTCTGGGTCACTTCTGTAGAGAAGTGGTCAATCAGAAGTCTCGTGCCCACAAGAGTCAAACATGATGGTTAACACCATGATCAGTGATCGACTGAGGCAATCTACAACATTATTGGTGTTGCCCTTCTTATACTTGATATTCAAATGGAACTGTTGTAGGTATATGGACCACTTCTGATGGCGATCATTATGCAATTTCCCTTGGGTCTGTATGAACTGCAAGGGTCGGTGGTCTATGTGGATGACCGTTTCCTTCCCCAAAATGTAATTTTGTCATTGTTGGTAGGCCTACATAATGGAATACATCTCTTTGTCATAAGTGAGATACTTCAGGACTGTGTCTGAAAGTGTCTCACTGTGATATGCCACTGGATGCCCGTGTTAAGTAAGGACTGCTTCAATAGAATAGTTAGAGGCATCTGTCTTGACCTCAAATGGTTGTTGCAAGTCTGGTAATGAGAGCACTGGTTCCGAGCAGAGGCAATCTTTCAACTCTGTGAATGCATTTTGTTGAGATTCAGACCAAAATAATTTTTCTTTTGCTCCTCTCTTGGTGACTTGACTCAAGGGCCAAGTGATATGAGAAAATCCCAACACAAACCTGTGGTAGAAGTTGGCAAGACCTAGAAAGTTGCGGAGCTCTATCAAAGTGGTTGGGGATGGCTAATCCCAAATGACTTGGATCTTGGATGGATCCACATGCACCCCCTGTTCATCAATAATGTATCCCAGATATTGAACCTAGGTCATGCCAAAAGTGCATTTCTCCAAATTAGCACATAACTTGTGTTGCCGCAGTGTTTGGAGAACCTATCAAATTTGTTGGAGGTGTTGTTCCCAACTCTAGTTGAAGATTAGGATGTCATCCAAGTATACCACTATAAATGAGTTGGTGAATGGCCACAAGATGTCATCCATTAGCCTCATGAAGGTTGTAGGAGCATTCGTCAATCTGAAAGGCATAACCAACCATTCGAAAAGGCCCTCCTTGGCTTTTGAGGTAGTCTTCCACACATTGGAGGGTTCGATTGGTACCTGGTGATATCTTGACTTCAAATCGATCTTGCTGAAATATTTTCCCCCCTTCAATTGGTCCAGGAGGTCATCGATCTGTGGGATCGGGTACCTATTATGGACAATGATCTTTTTCAACACTCGATAGTGAATACAGAGTCTCCAAGTCCCATCCTTCTTCTGTACCAACACGATTAGGCTCCCACAGGGTGATGAACTCGGACAAATGTGACCTTTCTGCTACAACTCCTAAATCTGCCTCTTGATTTCCTCGTTCTCTAGAATGGAGCGATGATAGATTGATCCATTAGGAAATGGCATACCTGGGGTCAGATCGATGGAGTTCTTGACCTAACAGTGCAGAGGAACCCTTGCAGGGGATGTGAAGATGTCCTTATACTCCTCCATGACCTTCTCCATCTGTAGTTGTCATGCGGAGGGACCCTGTCTAGAGGTCATGGCCACTGTCTTCTTCTTTTCTTAAGGGCGTATCATTAGGAAAACAAATTTCCCGGTTTTGGAAATGAGCTTACTGCATTGTTTTGCAGTAATCAAAGATATGGAGGTAGGTGATGCTACCTCCAGTATTATATACAACTTATTTCCCAAAGTAACAATAACATCACGGGCCCTTGATTAATACACAGCATGTCGCTTCCACAAGTATGGTTGTCCTAATAATACATCACAAACTTCAATGGGAGAAATTTCACACAATACCTCATCCATGAAGGGCTTTATGTTGTATGGAAGGTGACACTGTTGGCTCATGCGAAGATTCCATCCTTGGTGAAGCCACCCGATGGTGTACGGTTTTGGATGTGCTATGGTCCGTAAGCCCATGCGCTTCACGACCTCTGCCAAAATGAGGTTCTTTTGGCTCTCACTATCGACAATGAACTGTAGCGGGGAGCCCTTTACCCACATCTGGGAGTGGAAGAGACTCCTCGTCTGGATCTTCGAGTTCCTCCTAAAGGATCTTCGTGGTGGAAATGGTGGCATTAGGCTCCGCATCGATAATATGCTTCCCTTTGTCATTCCCCTTGTCGAGTTCTAACTCAGAGTCGGAACATGCATCTGATTCTAAAACCTTTAGCTCGGCCACCAGTGACTGCTTGGCCCAACACTCACTTGTGTTGTGAGTGGAGCACTTATGGAACTCACACCACTTTCTCGTGTCCCTTTTTGGCTTCGCGTCATTGTTCTTTGCTTATAGCTTTGGCGGGTTGTCTCTGCTTGCCCCACCTTGGCTTTCTCCTTTGTTTTGCGGTTTGGGGGCACCTTTCCCTTGCTTCAAATTCGCAGATCAAAAGTCTCGCTTCTTATATTTAAACTTTTGCTTGACCTTAATGGCATATCAGTATGTCGTGTCGAGCGAGGAGATGTTCAGGATTTCTATTTCTTCTTGTATGTACTTGTGTAGGTAGCCACAGTATTTAAGTATCAAATGTTGCTCTGAATCCTTGATACCCAACTTTATGTGAAGGGTATGGAAAATATTGGTAAACTCCGGCACATCTTGGTCCCTTCCGTGGCACAACATGGTCCACTTTATGTATTGATCCTCATAGCTTCTGACACAGTAGTACTTCTCCTTGATGGCATCTCGGAATGAATTCCAAGTGGGTGCGACTGAAAATAGTGAGCTTGTACTTTCATCTTTATGCTCATCGTAGGTTTCCCATGAGTCCTTGACGTGGGGGGTTGCTTTGAGAAGAGTGAAAATAATCTTTTCCCAACTGGAAAAATCATGAACAGAAAAATAACCCTCTAGCAAATTTAACCATTCATCAATGTCATTTGCATCAATCTAACCCTAAAATATGGGGATTTCAAAATTAACTTGTACCTTAAACGGTGTGGTGTTTCCAGAGTAGCTGTTGGAAGCTGATGCGTTGCCCCTGGGTAGCTGCTGAAGGATCTGGGAAAAGTTGTCCATCATCACGATCCTTGGTCACTTGAGGGCTTCTTCGAGCAAGATTTTGATAAGATCTCCTGCCCCCTTGTCTTTCTTTTCATCCGCCATGGGAGGCCGTTGGGATTTGCGCAACTAGTCTTGCAAAGGTTCGACTAGTTCAAGCCCTAACTCCTTATATCCTAACCTCGTTGGGGACATGCAAAGAAAAACAGAGAAAAAGCAGACCGCATGATACCACTGATCTGGATTTAAACAAAAATGCAAAAAATTATAGACATAACCATAAACACAAATATGCAGTGGAAATAATACTTCATTTCATTAATGTAAAAATATTGAAATATGCTTACAAACATAAATGGAAATAAACTAGCTAGGGCAATGGAAGCGTATCTCTAAGAAGAGATGTGGTGGCTACCTGCCTCTAAACTATGTTACAATGAGGCTCGAAGGCCTATTTATTGTTGAGAAACAATGGAAAACCCTAAACATCCAAAAACCTAACCTTGGAAGATGAAACGCCAAATTGTGGGCCCTGTTTGGGTAAATTGGTACATCAACTTCTCGGGGTTGTAACTTTGGCATACGAGCTTTGTTTGACGTGCACAATATCTCGTTAGAAATATTTGTCCGAGGACTACAAACTTGGGAAGAGAAAGATCGGTCCATGGACCCATGTTGCTCCCTATTTTCCCAAAAAAACGTCATTTAGGGCCTCAAAACGTCTCCGAAAGTTCAGGACTCGAAAAACTGCTAAAAATACTAAATTGTGCTACAATTAAGGAAACTAAAAAGCTAAAATAAACAATGGTGGGGGTCCAAGTGGACTTGGCGAGTGGCCACCAATATCCACCTGGATCAATCCTACATTGGATTGGATCTAAGGATAGACTATCCATGGATGCCAATTGATTCTCTCTTTCTTCTAGTTGTCCTTTCAACCATGCATTTTCTGCCTCCAACTAAGCTTTCATCATGGCCTCTCTGTCACTTAGGCTACTCAGTTCCCTACCCATCTCCTTAAACTTTTCCTCCATGTGACCTATGTCCTCCACTCTGTTGGAATTGGAAATCTACATCCATCTATGTGTTCTTTCTCTTTATTTCTCAAGCTCAAAGAATATGGAATGGAAATTTTTTGTGGAATGACCCTATCCCCTTCAATAAACTTGTAGTAGGAGTCAAGATTATGTTGAGGACTAGATTTCCTTAGCTCTGGATCCTCCTTCTTTGTTTCTTGTTGCATACTCCCTTCTTTATCCAATTTTTGAGTTTCCTGTAGGTTTAGTAGAGTTTCCTGTAGGATTTCCTTTGCTTACTATAGGTCCTACTGTGTATCATGTAGGATGCCCTTCCCTTTGGATGAGGTAGATCTAGTCATAGGCATTCTCGCATAAGTGATAGAAGACTTAGGGGAGGCTTCTCCTGAGCATCCTTCTCCTTGAGTTTGCATAAGAGGAGCCATATTATCTTATTGCTTAGGTGAGTCTTCAATAACAATAGGAACCTTGGTGGGAGTTTGAGGTTTTCCCTGTCTTATTCTTGTACTAAAGTGCAACGGAGTTTGTCTCTGTCTTTTTCCTTTTTGTTTGATAGGGGTACTAAGGGCAATGAGCGCAACTACTGCCTCTTTCTTAGTGCAATCTGTAGACACCCTAGGTGACTCCTCCTTGTCTTCTTCCTCCTCTTTTCCATTCCTCTTTTCATCTTTGTCTTTCTCCTTTTCTTCTCCCTCTAGTTCCTCACTTTGTTCATCAGTTTCCTCCTTGGCATCTTCTTTTGTATCTTCACCACTTTCCTTCTCTTTTTCTTCCTCTTCTTCCTCATCTATTTCCTCTTCATCCCTCTCTATTTCTTCTTCCTCTTTTTCATTTTCTTCTTCATCCTCTTCACTGGCAGTGGGGCTCTTGTCATATTCAAGGGGTTTTATAGCTCCCTCTATTTGCATGTCTCTAAAAGTTTCCCATGTGATAGGAATTCTGAGGTGTTGGAAGGAATCTTCTATGATGAGTCTAATTGACCCATGATGGGCTAGTTGTTGATGTTTTCCTTCCTGCACCTTCATGCTCATATATATCATTGATTGGAGAAGGAAGTAGGGTATGCTAAGTCTGTTTTGAGGAGGTGTGTCTGCCCCAAACCTCAATTCTTCAAGAAGCCTAAAGTGGTATCCGTATACCAGACTGTACCTACCTTCACATGAGATATACTTTATAAGGTGGTAGCTAATTTCATTCCAAGGATAGGGTAGGCTTGCTCTACTCACTCCATTTTTGTCTTCCATGGCCTCCTCTCCTTCTAAACAGAATTTCTTCTTTGCAGTTTGGTTGTTTCCCATATCCTCCTTTCTCCAAGGCACTCCTAAGGGAAGTGTGGTAATTCTGCCTATGAGTTCACGAGTGAGTTCTATGGAGAGGCCTCTAACCAAAACAATGGCATGGATCCTAGTTAGTGGAAAGAGGGAGAGATCAAAATCTCTAGCTACTTCATCATCATACTCCCTCAATTTCTCAAAAAAACCCATCCAATTATGCCTTGTGAATATCTCTAGCATAGGAGGGTGCTGATGAATCCTCACAATGTTGATGGGTTCCCTTATATTAAACCCCCCTATCATTTCCTATAATGGATGGAGGAGTGTAGATGTCTTATATAAAATTTATGAAGGAGGAAATTTAACTGAATTTTCTGTGTATACAATTCCCCTATACTGTAATCAATTTCAAAAACTAGAAATATTTTTTTATGTTCCTTTCATTTGGAAAAATGTGGGAAAATGTAGAGCCCACCTCCTTAACATTGCTTGATGAAGCCACCCTCTTTTTTTAACTTCTAAAGCTTCTCACTTCCAATCCTGTAGACTACTTGACTATATCCTGTAGGATCTCCTGTAAGATCCTGTAGGATCCTGTAGAACCCTGTAGGTGGTCCAGCGCGGGAAGAAAACGAAATTTTCCTTTCCTGTAGACTGCTTCAGGGTCGTGATCAATTTTTCTAGTGTGAGCCTCGAGAATGTGAATGCTTCTATGCATGGGGATCAATTTTTATTTCTTCATATGGGTGATTTGAGTGAGGTGGTGTGATGGTAGCCGAGGTAAGAATATCTATTTTTGGATTGTTGGTCCCACTACCACATCATCATTCTCCTCACCTCATAATCGACTCCCACTTAGGGCATCCATAGCTTAACTACTTTTGACTTCATCCTTCTTTTCATTTACTTGACTGTTGCCACGTGTGGAAGGACTAACTGCTTTGTCCTCGTTGACTGAATGAAGGTAGCCAAGTTAACTGGCCACCTTTCGCTTATAAAGCAACTCTTTAACAACTTTTACATAGTTTTATCACATTATGTGACTGAGAGAGTGGAAGTGAGATACTTACCTATGGTAATGATACCTTGATGCAATTTGTTGAAGAAATGAAGTCTTTGTTGTGTGTTGGCCGCATGTGCTTTTCTTCCTCTCTTTTTTATTATCCTTTGATGATTTTCTTTGATGTGCAGGTACTTGGTGTTGATGATGATGATGTTGATGCTAATGCTAGGCTCTGGAGGAGCTTCTTCTACCTTTGGATATCCATGCTTGAAACTGACTGCAATCTGTGATTTTTGTTTTGTGGGATAGGTTGCTACATAATTTCCTACAGGATGTCCTGTAGTTGTTTCTCCCACAAAAAAATTAATCATTTTCTACTGCTCAGACCTGAGGATGATTGGCATGGGCAAAGAAGGGGTCTAGGGATTTGTTCATGAGGAAAAATAACCTTCAGGTGTTGTCCCCTTTCTCTCTGTCTTCATCCTCTTTCCTCTGTGTTTTTTTCCTTGAAAACTGTAATTTTTTTGAAAACTGACTTTTGTGATGAATGCAGGGGTGAACATGGTGGAGAGAGGTATGGTAATGAGATGGTGAAGTAGGGATTATTTTTTGACATGGGAAGGTCATTCCCTTGCTCTATGGTTACTTCTTTTAGGATTTCCAAGCCACTGTAAATCCTACAGGACCATCCTGTAGGTTTTTAGGGAATCCTGTAGGTTTATAGGGAATCCTGTAGAAAACACAGAACCCTTGCAAACTGAGGAAAATGAGTGGAAAAATGGAAGGAATGATGGAATGGTGAAGGATAATGAATGGAGAAATAAAACATGAGTTGGATAGGTCCCTTTTGATTCTCCATTGTTGCTCTAATCATCCTCCTGTTGGCCTACCAACAATATTTTCATAATTTCTCTTTTCCTTTCTTTTTTATCTATTTTTATTAAAAACAACTAGTCTGCCTCCAAGAGGTTTTCATCCTAGCTGCTTGCCCTAGGCACCTCAAGAGAGGTTTTCACACGGAGATATTTTTATTTCTCTTTCTTTTCTTTTTTTTTGACACCATTGGGTCGCCTCAAGAGGTTTTCAACCCAATAGTGGGACTCAGGTGCCTCATGGAGGTTTTCACCTGAGTCTCCTTATTTTTCTCTTTTTTTTTTCTTTTTTTCTTTTTTTTTCTTTTTTTTTTTCTTTTTTCTTTTTCTCAGTGGCTTGATGAGTTAGGAGCTGAGACTTGCTCCACCACAATCATTGTTTTGTTGACACCATCAATGAACTCTTGCTTTGACAATGGCCTCTTGTAAACTTTCAATCTGTGCCCATTAACAAGTAAAGGAATGTCCTCTGCATCTATGGTTCTAATCTCCACTGAACCATTATCATAAGATTTCTCTATGACATAAGGCCGTAACCATATAGTCTTTAACTTGCCCTTAAAGTATTTATATCTGGAATCATATAACAAAGCCCAATCACCTTCTTGAAATTAATTGTCCTTGATGTTCTTTTCATGCCGGATCTTCCTCTAAATTTGAGTTACCTCCATGTGTAGGAGGGCTTGCATTCTGAACTCATCTAACCCATTCAACTGGAGCAATCTCTCTTTTTGTGCACTACCGAGATCTAGATCTAGTTGGACTGCCATCCTCAATGTATTGTACTCAAATTCAATGGACAGCAGGGCCTTCTTCCCATAGACCAACTCATAGGGGGTGAATCCAGTGGTGGTCTTCCAGGTGGTATTGTAGCCCAGGTGGCCTCAACTAATCCATCTTCCCAATCTTTTTTGCTGTTACTAAGAACTTTGGTCAAAATGCCCTCTAACTCTCTATTGGTCACCTCCACTTTCCCATTAGCTTGTGGGTGATAGGGAGTGGAGGTTTTATGCTTGATCTTATGTTGGCTTAACAAGTCTTCAATCATGTTTGATGTAAATTGGCTGCCTTGATCAGTGACCAATTCTCTATGGTACCCAAACTTGTAAAAGACATTTTCCCTTAAGAACTTAGCCACTTTCTCCTTTGTTGATGCCTTGATTGCCTTGGTTTCAGCCCACTTAGTCAGATAGTCATTGCACACAATGATGTGCTACTTTTTCTTAGAAGGAGGATCAATAGGTCCAATGAAATCCATGTCCCACTCATCAAATGGCTCAAAAGTAACTTGATGTTGTAGAGGCATTTCATCCCTTGGAGTAGGCTTTCCTATCCTTTGGAATCAATCACACTGACTATTGTATCTTCTCAAATTCTGATGAAGAGTGGGCCAATAATAACCATCTTGTAACACTTTGAATGTTGTCCTCTTTGCTGCAAATTGACCTCCATAAGGCCCATTATGATAGGTCAGAAGAATGTCAAAGACTTCCTCCTCTCTGATACATCTTCTCATAATTTGATCTAGGCCTAGTTTGAAGAGGTTTCCCCCAATCGAAGTGAATGGGGCACTCTTCCTCACAATCTTGTTTTTATCTTTGGACAAATTTGGTGAAAACTGTGCAGATACCAAATAGTTTTCTATGTCAGCAAACCATGGAGAGAGAACTAAAATGGAAAATAAGTGTTCATCTGATAACTAATCATCAACCATTCCTTCCTCACCTGCAAGAAAAGTTAATATGGACAAAGAATCTGCAACAACATTTTCCTTGACAGGCTTATCAACAATAGTTAGATCAAACTTCTATAATAAAAGTAACCATCTAATAATCCAGGCATTCACATCAGTTTTATTCATCAAATATTTAATTTCAGCATGGTCAATATGTACAAATGTTTGATAACCTGTAATGTAATGCCTAAATTTGTTCAATGAATGCACAACAACTAGGAGCTCCTTTCTGGTCACAGTGTAGTTGAGTACGACCTTCGACAAATTCTTGTTGATAAAGTAAATGGCATAAGAAAACTTTTCATCTATCTGGCCTAAATCTAACCTTATGCCTTTGTGTAAGGCATCAGCATGTATATGAAAAGGAAGGGCCCAATTTGGGCCTCGCAGAATTGGTGTAGTGGTCAACTTGTTATATAGAATTTGTATCTACGAATAAACACATTTTCCCTAAGTAGGTAGTTACACTTAGAACAATAGAAAGAAAGTGGTTTAACCTTTTCCTATAGTAGATAGATGAGATGAAGGAACTTACTTGTGATCTTTCGCTTCCTTGATCTCCTTTGAATTTCTCTCGTCGCTCCCACTCGAACTAAATCTGCTCAACTGGTACCTGTCAAAAGAAATAGAAGACAACAACGATAAAAGTATACAATCTATCTACTATAAATAAATGGAATCAACAAAATTGAAACATATTTGCAACATAGATATGAACAAGAATATGGGAAAAGGAAGAAACAACTTTATTAATGTAGAAGGAAGAGTTACACCTAATAGAGTTCGATCCTATGTCATTCCTCCAGCTTCAGTCCAACTCTCACCACACCAAAATCACACCAATCCAATAGCATAACATTGCTTGACATGAACTCAAATCTCAAACCAACAGAATTTCCTTACAAACTTCAAATTCTAGCCCCTTGATCACTATGATGAGTGCTCAATTTATAGGAAATGGAGGAGGTTTTTCATAAATGAGGGTATTGAATGACCTTCCAAACTTGGAGTTAGTTTCCATGGAACAAGGGATGAGAGGATAGGAGGTTAATTGATCCTTATCCTATCTAATTTCGAGCTCATAGGAGGAGATAGAGATGGGATCCTTCTAGAATGATCTAGAATTAAGGAATATTCCCAGAACCCTATGCAAATTTTGCTCAATCTCACACAACGTAGGTCAAAGAGACCTAAGTGCACTATAATTCATACCTAAATGGGCCTGCCTACTCTACAGCGTAGTTACGCTTGACCAACGATGCACTGGTGTCTCAAGGAGGCATTTCAACAAGGCTTAGGCTAGGAAACTTTCATGGATGGAAGCATTGAATGTGATGACTTGTCTAGGGCATGTAACATCTGAATTAGGGTTTGATGAGCCCTAATTATACTGATCTGAATGTCAGGAGTGATGTGCCCAAATAGACTTGTAACATTTTCCCCCTAAAGCATGAAGTCGAAAATGATAATTTTGAGTGATATCCTTTACGATGTGACAGGGAGGATCTGAAGCGGATGGTGACCTGCATCAATTACAATACATAACATCATGATCTTTTGAACTTTTTATGAATTTCTGAGGGAAGGCATACCCATACTCAACATATAAACTTTTCATTGCATGTACATAGATAGTCGTATACAGATATAGACCCATGATAAGATGACCATCCATGTAAAGCCATTGTACAAATGACTTAGTACTCCCCTAAAATCGCAGTCCAGATGGATGAAACTAGATATGGGGTCTTCTATCTTGTCCAATCATATTCTCAAGTATGAGTCTAACCATGTGACTTTGTGATCTAAAGTCGAACATGGAATACATCGTCTAATTACCAGCCAATGATATAAGTTGTCAACAAACGCGAGAGCGATCACCAATAATGATAATGATTCTCAAGGTACTACAATACATTCTGCATGGTGTGAATAGATGTTTTGATGTCGAACACCATACAAATTCTTTCAGTCAAAGGCCAATGATATCAACCTATCATGGAAGTGAGAAACTTGTCATTGATGTATGCAAGCCCCAAGGTATTGGAAGGGTGTTTCTAAGTAAACTTCTTGGATTATGTGCTGATGTCAACAAGAAGCGACTCATCGCAGGAGGGCCTTGATGTATCCCCCATCAACGGCACGAAACAATTGTAATGATTTTGGAGACGGAATGTGACTGAAAACACAAGGTTAAGAAATTGCGGTCATGAAAATGAAGGTTTATGAGTATTGCAAAGGATGAATTTTTACTTAGTGACTTCTCTTAAACATGTCGATGACACTGAATGAATTGGCAGCATTGACCCAAAACCAATGTGATAGATGGTGTGATAGACCATAGGTATGATAACCATCAAGCAGATAACCCAACCCAAATATTCACGGAGATGAAGTGAAAGTGTTATGTTCAAGAGCGACTTGCTACCATAAAGTAATTTACCCCTTTTCCCATTTTCCCCGATCATTGCTGACCAGTGCCTCTTTATTTTTTAACAAGCTTGAGGAGGATAACATATGCTTGTAGTATAATTCCACTCTTTGGGTGAATCCATCGCTATGTGATATTTTAGCAAGCCTAGCAAAGGTGAAACTTGGTCTTGTCATGATGGACAAGTTTGTCTCTATTTGATATTTTAATGAGTTTAACGACAATTAGAACTCAGTCCTTTTCATGTTTAGAGAGTTTGAAAAGGGACAAAAAGAAAACTCCACAAGTTCTTTTTCATAAATTTGTCTCTCAAGTCCGAAAAAGCGTAAAATAATACAAGAGAGAACATATTGACAATGTTCAATCAACGTATTCCTTTTTCGTAAGTAATCTATCTCAGCCTGAAAAAGGGTTAAACTTATACTAAGTATATGTCGTTTCCAATCTATTTACGAGCTGAAAAAGATAAGCGCTCAACAATCTTTTCATATTTCGAGAGTCTAAAAAGAGCTTAAATAGGACTCCACTTAGAGGAACGAGTGGTGTCTAGGATAGCAACTGGTTCCAGTGATGTTGGAACTTCTCAAAACATGTTGATTTATGTGAAGGGGATGGCTAATAAGACCACTAATTGCAATTGTTCCTCAAAAAGGGTAAAACAACCAAGTGAAAGCGTATCATCAGCCAAGCAGATAGTGACGATGGATGGAGAAAAACCAAGGATGATCTGACGAAAGAGGCTAATAGAATGGAAATCACAAAGGTTAAAATAGAGATGGGTTCATTTTTACACAAGCTTGAACCATAGGGAACTACGCTTGGATTCAGTTTCATGTTTACACAAGCTTGAAACGAAAAAACTATGCTTGGATTCAGTTTCATTTTTACACAAGCCGGGTTTATTTTTACACGAGCTTGAGCCATAGGGAACTATCTTTGGATTCAGTTTCATGTTTACAAAAGCTCGAAATGAAAAAATATGCTTGGATTCAGTTTACATACTCCTAGCATGATGACTCGATTCTAGGTGCATGCCCCCCAAGCTTCATTACATTCACCTAAGTAGACTATTCATGGCTATCAAGTAGATGGAATGGAGTTTCATTTACGAGATCAAGTGAAAGACTCGACTAGGATTTTACGAGATCTATTCAAAGACTCAAATTGGAACTTTGCTCCAGGGGTCCTTGTTTCGTTTTTTAATGAGCTTGACACAAGACATGGAACTTTGTTCAGATTCCCTATTTCATTTTTTAACGAGCTTGACACAAGACAAGGAACTATTCTTGTGATTCCTTGATCACAACCCATAAGAGGTCATGACTTCCAAGAGATTCTCATCAGATGGGAGAACAATTCTCTGGAAGGGATACATAGCAAGGAATCCATTAGAGAGATCTGGCTCCAATGCCCCCAGTACATAATGCACAACATCACGGAATTGATCGTCAGTTGATGTAGGCATGGAACGGGTTGCCACATAATTGACCTGTGGCGAGGAAGATACCATTGGGACAAAAGGACCATTTATGGAATATGGTTGACTGGAAGCCATATTTGGATTGGGAAATGAAAGCTAGTCAACAGTGGCAATTCTGCCTTCATTGGGAAACACATCACTCGAAAGAGTGTTGAAACAATAGCTCTGATGTCATAAACATAGTCGCTCCCAAGAAGTAAATTGTAATCTAAAGGCCCTGGTACTACCATCACATTGAGATAAACAATTTTTCCTCCCAAAGTAATACGAAACTGAGGAAGGATCCCTAATGGTTGACTTGTTCCTTTGTTAAAAGCCAACAGATTCTGGGTAACAAGCACAAGTGGCGATGAACTGAGTGCCTGCCAAGCAGTGAAGGAAAGGATACTCACAAATGCACCTTCATCTATAATAGTTCTAGATACAATCATATTATAAACCTGTACTATGATCTGGAAAGGCACATAAGAAGGAAGACTGCATCCTACCAGTCGATTCCAATCAAAGGAAGTGAACAGACTACATGGAGGGGGTACCGTAAGAAGAGGTGAATTACCCCCTTTAGTTACGAGAACGCAAGGATTTTCCTCTTGTCTTGATGGAACAGGAGGGTTTCCTCCAAGCTCATTGGAATATGAAGAAATGAAAAGAACCTGAGTGGTATCATACTCACTCTCTACAGGAAAGGTACGATTAACTGAAGGTGAAATCGAGTCAACTGTTTCCTTGACCTGTGATTGGTCGGGTATAGACTCATGGGATTCACATTCAGAGAGAGTGGGTTTGATCAATGGGTGATTTGGGTCAGTAACTTCATAAACTATTGAAGGATTAAGGGAGAGTCTCCTATAACCAGATGGAAGTCGCTACGGAGAAGAACAATGGTTATCCAACACTTTTTGGGCTTCATCCAAATAGGGACAAAGGAAAATGGGGTGATTCCCTTCGCATAACCTACAGGGAAACTTAACTTTACCCTTTTTTCCATGAACTTTACTACCACTAGTTGATGGTGTGTCACCAGCATAATCTCGAGAAGTTGATGGCACAGGATGATGTGAACGAGAAGACCATTCTTCTAAGATCTGAGAAACAGCATAACAATTTTAAACAATATGGTCTCTCGTACAAAGTTTATAAGGATATCAAAGTTTTTGAGGCTTATCGGAC
Organism: Pinus taeda; assembly: GCA_000404065.3. NCBI lineage: Eukaryota > Viridiplantae > Streptophyta > Pinopsida > Pinales > Pinaceae > Pinus > Pinus taeda. The sequence goes on from APFE031724303.1 coordinate 60,776, forward strand.
GATTTCTCATTAGAATTTGCATTTGATGCAACGGTTGCTTGGTTGCCCCCCTGCTAAATTTTTTTCTTCTTCTTCTTCTTCCCTTTCTTCTTCTTCTTATCCACCTGGTTACTAGTGTCAATACTTTCACCAGGCAAAGAGGATGAAGGGGAGGGAGAAGCAACCGACGAAGAAGTTAGAGGGTCAACTGTAGGATCAATTGGAGGTTTATTTTTTCAAGGTGGATGAGTACTCGATTACAGAGAAATCACGACATTTTGAACCAAGGAGGTTGAAAACAACCATACTGGAAATCCAATGGTAAATCGCGGAAGGGATAATGTAGCCATATATGGAGCACCAATATTTCCGAAAGGAGGAAACGGATTAGGATTCCCATCAAAAGGAATTCCTTGATCAGTGGACTCCAGAGTTGTTTCCATATGTCTCAACCTAAGATCAACTAAGGAGTGATGTGGAGGATGTTATCCGGGGTCAGTTAATTTTTATTTTAATCAAAATAACATAACAAAACAAAAGAAGATAATCTAGGCAAAAGGATTACCAAGTAACTATGAATTGCAATATACTTCCTCATTAAACCAAGGACTTAACATACGTGCAGGCAATCTCCTCAAATGTTGTTATGTAGTCCTCCCATATATACCCAAAAGTACATGACGGCCCAATCCGTGTTAGCGTTGTCTAATGTGAAACCGCACAGTGAGAGCATTCCTTTATACTTTTCGTACTATAACACCACCCTATATACTGGAAGGTACATGGACGAGCTATGATATACTTACGTACGTGGAATGAGGTATCACACTCGAAATGTATTGCAAACAATTAGCGACATCTTCTATGTTTAATGATGTCGAAACACATCTCTAGCCTAGACCTCTAAATTTTAGTTGATATTGTTTAAAAGTTTGCCTTTCAGGTTCAGTGAGTGATGTTTATGAAACTCCTAGAATTCAACTATGATGAGAAACATTCTTTTCATTTGATTTGAACAATAAAAACTGTAACTAAAAGGGATATAGCAGTTAGAATCTTTAATCAAAGATCATAGAGCACATCTAATGCAACTTTCCCTATACTTTTCCTACAAGCACACAAAAACCTTTAAATGCATAATGCATGTTTTTCTTTTCATTTCCTTTAATGTTTAGATGAACAAAAGGAAACTAAATGCACAAATGATCAATCAATACTTTTCACAAGAAACGAAGACTTTACAACAGTTTCTCTTTCAAAGAAATGAAGGCTTTATGAAACTTCATTTTCAGAAAAGACTAATCAATTGTAATATAACTTTGAAAATGAATTGATAATGATAAAGAAATCACTTAAGAAACACTAAAAAATCAAGGCCAAAGTAGGGCTAGGAGAAGAAATACAAACTGATTTCAGAACCATAGAAAACATTGATCTTTTAGCAAAGAACATCAGAAGCAAATTTGGAAAATAACAAGCCAAGGGTGGGTTTTTATCTTAACAGGGATCAGCACAGCCCTAAGTGGAAGACAGTGCACTGCACTATGTTATCTCTAAGTTAAGGATGCTCTGCAGGGCACTGTGTCAAGACCAACACTACGCTGGTGCCAGAGAGTCCAATCAGGAGACATTCAAGCACACTTTTTGACCAAAAAACACTTCAAAATGACTAAAACGAGATCATGAAGTCAAGTAAAGTCTACTATGATGTAATATGATGAGGATAAACTACCAGGAATGACATTTTTTTCCCCAAAAAAGTTGCCAATTTGTTATATGGAATTTATATCTACGGATAAACACATTTTCCCGAAGTGGGTAGTTACACTTAGAACAACAAAAATAAAGTGGGCTAACCTTTTCCTATAGTAGATAGATGAGATTAAGGAACTTACTTATGATCTTTCACTTCCTTGATCTCCTTTGAATTTCGCTCGTCGCTCCCACTCGAACTGAATCCGCTCAATTGGTACTTGTCAAAAGAAACATAAGACAACAACGATCAAAGTATACAATCTATCTGCTATAAATAAATGGAATCGACAACATTGAAACATATTTTCATCATAGATATGAACAAGAATATGGGAAAAAGGAAGAAACAACTTTATTAATGTAGAAGGAAGAGTTACACCCAATACAGTTTGATCATGTGCCACTCCTCCAGCTTCAGTCCAACCCTCGCCACACCAAAAGCACACTAATCCAATAGCATAACATTGCTTGACATGAACTCAAATCTCAAACCAACAGAATTTCCTTACAAACTTTAGACTCTATCCCCCTGATCATTATGATGAGTGCTTAATTTATAAGAAATGGAGGTGGTTTTGTCATAAATGAGCGTATTGAATGGCCTTCCAAACTTGGAGTTTGCTTCCATGGAGCAAGCGATGAGAGGATAGGAGGTTAATTGATCCTTAGCCTATCCAATTTTGAGCTCATAGGAGGAGATAAGAGATGGGATCCTTCTAGAATGATCTATAATCAAGGAGTATTCCCAGAACCCTATGCAAATTTCGCTCAATCTCACCCAACGCAGGTCAAAGAGGGCCCAAGTGCACTGCAGTTCAGGCCTGAATGGGCCTGCCTACTCTACAGTGAAATTACCCTTGACCAAGGTTACTTTGGTGTCCCAAGGAGCCATTTTAGCAAGGCTTCAGGCTAGGAAACTTTCATGGATGGAAGCATTCAATGTGATGACTTGTCTAGGGCAAGTAACAATTGAATTAGGGTTTGATGAGTTCAACTAAATTAACAACTGAATTAGGGTTTTCAATCCTTTATGGGATATTTAATGACCTAGCACAGTCCCCGCAATCATTAAGAACTCACATTTTTTGGGGCTAAGAGACAGGTTCATTTCAATCTATTTGTTTAGAACCTTACCTAAGTTGGACAAAGCCTCCTAGAAATCACACCCATAAGGTGTAAAACCAACCATATAAATCTCTACTACATGATGGACTAGCTCGGCAAAGATACTCAGGACTGCTCTCTGAAAAGTGGAAGGATCATTTCATAAGCCAAAAGGAAGGACCCTATAGGTGAAAGTACCCCAAGGACAAGTGAAGGTGGTTTTATCCCGGTCTTCCGAGCTAATCTGGATTTGATTATACCCATTGAATCCATCTAGGAAAGAGAAAAACTTTTTCCCTGCCAGGCCATCTAGCACTTGGTCGGCGAAAGGTAGAGGGGAATGGTCCTTCTTTGTGTCTTTGTTTAACTCTTTGTAATCGAGACAAATCCTCCACTTACCATTTTTCTTTGGAACCAACACCAAAGGAGAGACCCAATAATTGTCTGAGATAGGGTAAATGAATCCTACATCTAAAAGATTTTGTAGTTCTTCTTTGACTATATCCTTGAGAGCTAGATTCATCCTCTTTTGGGGTTGTCGGACTGGTTTGCAACCTTCTTTGATATAAATGTGGTGAGTACACACCAAGGGGTGCACTCCCTTCATTTCTTTGTAACTCCAAGAAAAGGCATCTAGATGTTCATTTAGCATGTTGCACAACTTTTCTTCATGGTGAACGGAAAGAGATGGGTTTATCTTCAAAGTTCTCTCAGGGCCGAATTCTATGGTTTTGACATGGGTAGGGTTGGATTCAGCTAAGCATAGATCAATTTGATGGTTGTTATGGGTTTCCTTTACTACTTATTCTAAGGACATTATATTGGGAGTTGGAATATGGAGTATGTGTTCAATCAAAACATCTTCATCTGGTTGTCCTCCTCCCATGGTTATTTCTAAGGTATAGAGTTGGGCAGAATAAACTTCATCTTTTCCTCCTGCTTGTTGAACCTCAGAATTACCTTTCCCTTGAAATTTGTTCTCGCCTCTTTCTCTTGATTTCTCACAAGACCATAGATCCAATCAATGATAAATGCTATATTTTGTCTTAGGAAAGCATTAAAATAATCACCATATTATATTTTCATATTCTTGATATTTTAATAGATTTTTGCAAATTAGCTACAGAATGCAGCCTATTCTGTAGCTAACTGTGGATTCCGTAGCTACTCTCATGGTTTGGTAGGTTACAGGTGTCAAATGAAGAACTGGGCCACATGGGCATCTCCAAAATTATCTCTACATGGATTCTATCCTACTCACTCGATCCAGATCGACAGAAAAGCATGCCTAAATTCATGGTCAAAGAGGGAGTCAAATATGTTATCTAGTAGCAGTAGTACTCTTGATATTTCATAGTTGTTCAGGATTCTAACAGTTCTGTTGAAGAGTTAATGTGGATTAAGCCACTTGTAGTTGATCAGAAGTTGAGGAGTTAATGTAGATCAAGCCACCTATAGCTGTTCAGAAGTTAAACAGTCTCATTACAATTCGAATTAAAAACATTTGTAGCATGCCTTTCTATAAACAATCATGATAGATTCAGATCAATCCACCAGTAACAAGATTGTCTCTTAGATAATTATGTTGTTTTTCTATAAATATCGGTTAGATGAGACCGAGAAGTAGTTAGAAGCTAGTTGGGATTACAGGCTTTTTGTTAAAAACTCTATTCAAACTTCATTTTGTTGATAATACAAACTGTGTTTTGTCAATGGCGGTTTAAAAGTGCATCTTTAATTAGCTGTCATCCAAGCACATCAGTTGCAGAGGGCCCCTGCACTGAAGGAGGTTTTTCACTTGTTGTTTTCATTTTAATTTCTACTACTCTATTTTTTGCCAGTCCATTTTCTCTAGTTTTGTTTCATTTCAGATTGTAGCCAATACTGTAAGGATAAAAATCACAACTGTGCAAGTCTTATTCTTCTGAGATATTGTATGAGAAACGACTGAATGAAAAATGAAGTAATGAGAATACACAGTTGTTTAGCTTCTTACTATTTTGATTACTCATTTTCTTAGCATATAATTGTCAAGTAGTTGTATTAATAGATGTTCTCAAAACTATTTCAAAATGATGACAATTCTAACTTAACTGGTTGAATATCTAATTCATGCAGTGAGCTTACTCAGCATATTGTCAATTTTACAATTTGTCATCTTTTCTTTTCTGTTTTTAGTTCATTACTTAGTTGCATCACTTGACATTCCAAAAAATCATTTCAAGGAAATTGATTCTATCATGTTCCAAAATTGAATGGTTGAATGGCTAAATGAATGCAATTATTGAATTACCTTCTGCATCAGTATTACTTTTGGTTGTAATAATTAGATCCATGGATTAGGACTAAATGGTAGATAATATAGATGCTTTGTTTCTCTTGTTAGGTCCTAACTTGTTAAAAATGATTCTTGGTCCATTTTTAGGAGATTAGACTAACTTAGGAACCTATCCTTCCTTTAAAAACTCATTAGATCCATGTAAATCTCTCATAGATTGTATATTATTAGAAATCAAAGAAAAGAAACCCCCAAAACAAACATAAAAATACAAAACAACGAAGTAAGAGAATAGTTAACTAAGCACATATAGTGCATCACACTTCATCAGTCTACAAACCTCGGTTGATAATTCATGCAAGCAATTTAGGACACTAAATTGACTAAACATTTTGGCGTCATTTTCGGGGAAGTGTAATTAGGTGACCTTATCTCTTACATTCAAAAAAAAATGATATGCGTAGAGAAAGAGACTCTATGGGTAGATTTATAGCTAGAGGCAAGAGTTCAATTCCTACAACACCACCTACCCCACCAAGACTAAGAAGAGATACACCTCCATCTCAAGCTCATATTCCTAGCCAACCCCCTGAAGTTCTAAGGTCAGAAATTCAATCTAGAGGATCTCCTACTTCATCTACTGAGGCAGTCCTGGAGGAGGAAAATCTTGGATCTCCAACAGAAGGAATAGCCTTTTTCACCTCCACAGGGGAACATATTTTAGTTGAAGAATTAAGAATACCTAGTGGAGAATAAGAAGTAGAACCTCTCTTCCACATACCATTAATAGAGGAACCAGAGGAATAGTAATTAACCTTGCAGGTTGAATCTTATATTGACTCTGAAGAAACTATAATGGCAGAAGAAGGAGAGGATGGAGAATTCTCACTGTTTGGAGGAGGAGGAGATAGAGGAAGAGGTAGAGGAAATAATGGAGAAGGTAGAGGAAATAATGGAGGTAGAGGAAATAGGGAAGTTGATAATTCTTTTGGATTCCCTATAGTTGATGAAGAAATAGATGCCACAATGAAGAATACCTCACCTTTTGTCCTCCCAAATTTTCATGAATTAAAAAGTGAAGACCTTGAAACCTTCTTATTTGAATTTGAAGTCTTGTGCAAAACGTATGATTATTTAAAAGACTCTCAAAAACTCAAATTGTTCTCTTTAACTTTGAGAGGATCTGCTTTAAAATTTCTCATGGGTTGGTCACTCAATCCCTTAGAACATGGAATGACATGAAGAAAGTGTTAATGGACAGGTATTTGGATTATTGTATGCCCATCAATCACAAGGATGAAGTGTTCAAAATGATGCAAAAAGAGGATGAAAATTTAGAGGATTTAATTGAGATATTCAACTATAACTTAAAAAGAGCAAAAATGGATAACTTAGATCAAGATACTTTAAAAGCTATTCTATTAAAATCCATTAGAGATGAGTGGATAGATATCCTTAACATTATGGGGAAGGGAGATATCTCTCAACTCCCATTAAGTGACTAGGAGAATTATGTGTTCGTCTCTCAAGAGGAAAATCCAAAACTAGGAAAGGTCCAAGAGATCCTTCTCTTGTTAGGGTGAATAAATCTGCAACTAGATCAGTGAGTAGGGCATAAATTGGAAACATGCTTGATGAATTTAAAACATATATTCTAGGGAGACTTAGTGAACAGATACACACCCTTAAGTTACAAAACAAGCAGAAAACCAAGACTGATGCTCTGGCTATTTTCTGTCACAAATGCAGAAAGAAGCACGCTTGAAGAGAATGCCCTTCAGATGCAAAAGTCATAGAGACTTGTGTGCTTTGTTCAGAAAACCATGAGACCAAAAGTTGTCCTTCAATCCCTGGTCTTAAGGATGTTTTTCAAGAAGAAACAATTTCAAATCCAACAAAGTCTCTTTGCTTTATCTCTAAAAGACCTTGGCAAGGGCAACAAAATCAGGGTTTTAACAACCAAATGTATATGCAGCCCCCTCAAAATTGGAATTCTTGGCAACAACCTTGGCCTCAATCTCAATCTCAAACTCAACATTGGGCTCAAGGAATGTAGAATCCTTATGGAATATTCTCTCCATACTATCAATATTCTCCATCATATCCAAACTATCCTCCCCAACAAATTCCTCAACAAAATCAATAGCCCCAACTTCAAAACCAAAACCCTCAAATTTCATTGCCATTTCCACAAAGACCAAATCAATTACCTGCCTAACCATTACCTAACTCCAACAATAAAAATCCTCAAAATACCTATATGGTGGAAGGACAACAATTTCCAACTTACATGATCACTCCATTAGATCTCAATGACGTCCAATTGAGATCTGGTAGGATATTAGAAAAGAAAAAACTTTTGTGGTTATTCAAGAACAAGACAATTCTGAGGAAGATTCTCTAGAGAAAAATAAAAGTTTTGAAGGAACATCTCCTCAGAAAAACCACTGAAAATGAAAAACAGAAAGAACCAATAAACTCAACTCCTATCATAGAGCAACAACCAGTATCCACTTCTACACCTCCTTTTCCAGAAAGATTACAAGTTGATAGAGGGGTAGAAAATCATATTATGTTGCCTAATTGGGATTTTCTAGATGAATTGAAAAATGTTTGTATCAAAATCCTTTTGATACAAGCCATTAAGGAGATTCCAATTCTAGCTAAAAGAATAAAAGAGTTGAGCATGAAGAAACTAGGAAGAAAAACAAAAGAAGTAAAAAGAATTCAGCTAGCAGGAAAAATAGTAGACATAATGATGGGAAAAATTGCCATACAAAAATATGTAGATCCAGGAAGTCCAATTGTAAAAAAACATATCAATGGATTTGAAATCCCAAATACGTTGATTGACTTAGGAGCAGCAATATACATCATGAGCAAACAAACCATGGAACAACTCAAACTTCCCAATCTTCTTTATACACCTACATTACTACAATTGGCAGATAGATTTGTAATCAAACCGTATAGTGTGTTAGAAGATATTTCAGTGTCCTTAGACTCTTGGGAGTACCCTATCAATTTTATGATCCTAACCCCAAAGAGAGATCTAGGAGGACATCCACTTATAGTAGGAAGACCTTAGCTAGCTACAGCTGATGCTTTCATTAGTTGTAGATCTAGTGATATGTATATCTCTGATGGTAATTCAACTAAGAAATTCACTTTATATCCTCCAGCGAGAACAATCACAGAGATAGATGACAAAGAATGGATTGATGCTAAAAATGATATTCAACCTCCCTTTACTATTTCAATCATTAGTGAAGATAGTCAAATCTTGAATACAATGGAAAATTTTGAATCATCTCCAGAATATGAACATGATCAGTTTCAAGAAAAATCTAATATTGAATATTTTTCATCTAGGCAGATGTATCTTTATTCTATGGAAGAATTTGGTAGCTCTGCAGTTGAAATCTTTCCAGGGAAAACATTGAACATAAACAATAACTTGGAAAAATCACAACGGGAAAAGCTAATCAAAAATTTACAGCAACATTCTTTTGCATATGCATGGGAATACACTGACGTGAAAGGAATTAGTCCTAAGACTTGTATACATCACATCTACATTGAGGAAAATTGTAACCTGTCAGACAACCTCAAAGAAGGATGAATCCAAATCTTAGGGAAATTGTGAAAGAAGAGTTGTAAAAATTGCTAAATGTAAATTTTATTTACCTAATTTCAGATAGCCAGTGGGTTTCTCCTCTAGTGATTGTGCTAAAAATAATGGTAAATGGAGGGCATGTATTGATTATCAAGAATTGAATAAAGCTACCCTGAAAGATCATTTTCCTTCTCCCTTTATAGATCAAGTGTTATATACATTATCTGGTAAGAAGTAATTCTCATTCTTGGATGGTTTTACTGGTTACAATCAGATTCAGGTAGCACCTGAAGATCACCACATTCACCTGCCCATGGGGAACTTATGCCTACCAAGTACTCCCTTTTGGATTATGCAATGCACCTGCAACATTCCAAAGAGAAGTACTAGGAATTTTTCCTGATCTAATACATGATTGTGTAGAGGTATATATGGATGACTTTAGAGTTTATGGGAATACATTTGAGAAAGCATTAGAAAATTTGGAAAAAGTTCTTAAAAGATGTAAGGAAGCAAACCTTTCACTAAGCCATGATTTTTTTTTTATGATGTTTAAAGAAGGGATTGTTTTAGGACATCACATTTCAGGAGATGGAATTAAGGTTGATAACTCTAAAGTTGAAGTCATCTCTAAATTATCAATTCCATGTTGTCAAAAGGATGTTAGAAGTTTTCTAGGATTCACAGGATACTATAGAAGGTTTATAGAAAATTTCACTAAACTAGCATCACCACTCTTCAAATTTCTCACCAAGGAATGTGAATTCAATTGGAATTTTGATTGCCAGTTGGCATTTGAGACTTTGAAAGAAAACATTTATGAGGCACCCATCTTAAGAGGTCTGAATTGGAAACTATCTTTTCATATTTCAATAGATGCTTCAGATACAGTCTTGGGAGCTGTATTAGGACAAAAAGATTTGGTCCCTTATGCCATCTACTACACAAGCAAGAATTTGACTCCCACTGAGTTAAATTACACTGTAACCGAAAAGGAATTCTTAGCTGTTATACGTGCTATCAACAAGTTCAAACATTATATAACAGGCTATGAAACCTTTGTTCATACACATCACTCCACTATTAAATACTTAATGAATAAATTGATTACTAATGGCAGAGTTACAAGATGGTTATTACTCATGCAAGAGTTCAACATCATTGTTTTAGATAGACCTAGAAAACAAAATACAGTTGTTCATTTCTTGTCTAGAATTCAAAATATCAAAGATAACACTCCAGTTGAAGATAAATTTCCTGATGAATACATTTTTACAGTAACTACTCAAACTCCTTGGTTTGCAGATATTGTTAATTACTTAGTCACGGGAAAATTACCTTCACATCTATTTCCTAAGGAGAAAATAAAAATCATTCAAACAAGTGCAAATTACTCATGGATTACTAATGAATTGTATAAAACAAGTCCAGATCTCATGATAAGAAGATGTGTTCAAGAAGATGAAATGCCTGAAATTCTTAAGGCATGCCATGATGAAGCTTGTGGTGGACACTTTGCTGACAAAAGAACAGCCTATAAAATCCTTCATTTAGGATATTATTAGCCCTCCATCTTCAAAGATGCCAAAGAGTATGTCAAAAGGTGTGACAACTATCAAAGGATAGGGAAACCTACTCCCTCAGATGAAATACCACTACAAACTCAAGTACTCATTGAACCTTTTGAAAAATGGGCCTTGGATTTTGTTCGACCAATTAATCCTCCATATAAACAAAAGAAGTATATTTTGGTATGCACTGATTATGTCACTAAATGGGTAGAAGCTAAAGCATTTCCTTTTGCTAATAAGAAATCTGTAGTTAATTTTCTTTTTGAGGACATCTTCACTCATTTCAGTGTTCCAAGAGAAATAGTGATAGATCAAGGATCTCAATTTACATCTAAAATGGTGGAAAGACTTGTAGAAGAATACAAGATAAAACATAGGAAGTCTATTCCTTACCATCCACAAGCAAACAGTCAAGTTGAATCTATCAATAAGGTGATTGAAGGAATTCTCACTAAGATTGTACATCTACACAGAAGAGATTGGGAAGAAAGGCTTCCTGAAGCCTTACAGGCCTACAGAACTACATGGAGGAACACAATAGGACATACTCCCTATGAGCTTGTTTATGGGAAACAAGTCTTGTTCCCTATAAAGTTTCAAATCAAAACCTTCAAGATGGCATTCCAATTGGGACTGGATTTATCAGAAGCAGAGAAACATAGATTGGAGCAACTCAATGAGCTTGATGAAATCAAGCAAGATGCAGTTCAAAGAACTAGTTTAGTCCAATAGCAAAGGGCTAAATGGCATCATAAGTATATCAGGAGAAGAAGTTTCAAGCATGAGATTGGGCACTTCTGTTCGATTCAAAATTCAAAGATTTTCAGAGGAAATTTCAGACTCATTGGCTTGGGCCATATGAGATTGAAGAATTCTTTAATAATGGAGCAATGAGAATAAGGACAATAGATGAGAGAAAGGTACCTCTTCTTGTAAATGGTCATCAATTAAAGATATATCATAAGCCAATTTCAAGGGAGGATTTTGTCAGAATTTTCCAAGATAACACTGAGATGAAGTTGGTGAAGAAGAATTCTTCTTCTCTACTAACTTAGTTTTCCTATGTGGCTTACTTATACAGGAAATACAGAGTGAAAATCGGAGATTTCTGACATCCTATATTTCCTATTTCTCTTTCTGTAATAAGTAATGAAATAAAGCTACATTCATTTGCAGTGCCTAATCTGCAAATTTATTTCATTTCATTTCATCTCACTTCACTTTCATTCCCTTTCACTATTATATTCCATTTTCCTTTCATTACGCTCCATTTTCATTTTATTTCACATCCATGTTCCATAGCCATATTGCATCTTTGTCATGTTCTGCAGCTAACTCCAATTCCGCAACCAGTTTGATTTTGTAGCCATAATTCCATTCTGTAGCTCTGTTCCAAATAAATTTTGATTGCAGGGAATTGAAGAATCTTTTTTTTGAAGACTAATATGCTAAGAAGGGTATTTGCGGATCAACATCAACGAAAAACAACAAACAAGAAGGTTAAGTTCCAATAGGTAAAAGTGCAAAAAATTATTTTAAAATAGCAAGGTTAGAACATAGAATATGTATAATATAGGCAATCATATGTCTCCATGACAAATCATCATTTGATTTGATTCCCATCTCTATCATACTGCATATTCGCCACACCATCTGTCTTCCGTCACATAACGGTCCATAATTAAATCCCTTGTTGTTTTTAACGGTCATGACTACAATGTGACATATTTGTCCCCGTCTCTCCAAAATCCGTACCATCTACTTATTTCACGAAAACCCACAGTTCTTTTCACCATACTCGCAGTCAATCCATTTCATAAACCAAGAAGGGTAATTCTGAAGCTTAAGGAATTTTGTGAAGTAGAAGGCATGGGACTCATTTTCAGGTCAGAACCAGTAGGAGAAAAGTATATGGAAGGGTACCCACAGCTCAAGGAAATGTTGCGGAAGGCTGGATGGATCAAATTCATCGAAACATTTGATGGTTTTCATAAAGATATCAAAAAATCTTTTGCTAGATCTTTTGATGGTACATAGGTAGAAATTGGAGATATTAAGTTTGTAGTAACAAAATCGTTCATAACGGAGGCTACAGAACTTCCAAGACATGGTGAAAGATGGTTCAAAAACAAGGAATTCCACAGTGAATCATGGAAAGTAATCCTCAGCAACCCAAGTATGGATGTCTATGTTTTTAGTAAAGGAATTCCCATTTCAGCTCTTAAAAGTAAATGGAAGAGAATGCTTTTGCTATTACAAAAATTTATCGCCTGTGAGGGGAGATTCGGGTGCATGTATGTCTACCATATACATTTATTAATGAATTTCCTAGAAAATGGAGAAATCAATCTTCCTTTCTTCCTGCTAAATAGTTTAAGAAGGATGGCCTCAAATGTGCAGAAGAAAATAGAATTCATAGACACAACCATGTACTATCATGGGTTGATAAATATACTGATTGATTTTCATTTAAAAGGCATAGGAGATACCTAGGAGGATTTTCTAATTAGAAATCATTTTCAAGAAGCACCAGAGTCACCCAAAGAAGATAATGTTAGAAAAAGCTGTAGAAAGAAGATTGGTATAATCATTGAAGAGAAACCTGAGTTTTCATCCCAGAAAGATGATGAAAAATTAATATCTGAAGAACTAACAAAAATTAGGAAACAAATCAAAGCAAGAGGAAAGATAAGAAAATAGAAAAATATAATAGAGAAAGAAAATGTAAGTCATCTGTTATCACCTAGATTGACCTCAGGCTGAAGGGAGGCAATGCCAGGATAACCGCAAACCAAGCTTAGCCAAGTAGCTAGCATTACAAGGCCAGGAGAGGGCTCTCTCCATAAAGATCTCAGTCAATATGACTGGATCAGGTAAAGTATTTTAGGCTAGGTATAGTAGCATGAAAGCTTTTATTGGATTTTGTAGGGGTTTTTCCGAATCAGGTGGAGCTGGGCAGTTTAGGTCTGGGAAATTAGGTCAGAAATGTAGGGTGTTCTATGGGGCAAGGTAGGCATAGGCTTTAGCACTTTAGGCTTGATGGGATGAAGTGTTTAAGAATTATGAGGAGCTAAGAAGGGCATATAACAATCATGGATCCTTATTAAACAATAGAAAACATGAAATGTTGAATGATTTCCCAAGGCAGAGCACTGATACAATGGATTCTACTTATCAAACTTGAAAACAATTCAACCAGAAGAAATGAAATGAATGATGGCATACATGAAACATATAAACACATAATTACATAAGAGGAAACTGTACTAAAACTCCATACCACAGGCATCCCATAAAAATAGCTGCAATTCTTATTAATCTCCTTGCGAAACTGCTTACAATGATGTACAATCAAGCCTTCAGCATCCAAGTGAGTCCAACCACTAAAATGAATAAGAAACTACATGATATAGGCCTCAAAACAACTAATCCTAGCCTCAGGGGTCGAATCCATGAGAGTAGGATCAGTTGCACAAAATACTGAACTGATAGCTAAAGACTAGGGTGGTCAAACTGACTCATCCCTAATATGAAGCAAACTAATTCATTACATGCCACTTAGGCCATTCATCTAATGTATCTACCCTAGGTAACAAAAACACACTATAATTACATCATCATTATGAATTACATTAGTAAAAACTCAAAATCCCATAGGTGAAAAGTATTTTCTACGAGAAACAGTGAAAAATTTGGTTGCCTGTCAAGTGCGCAGTGCCAGTGTCAAATGCGCAATGCCTGAAGGAAGTGCGAAGCACCATGTTCAAACCCACCTTTGACTGCCTTCTCGATGTTCAAATTGAGCCCAGGATAGCTCATTGGAAAGCTTATCCTGTCTAGTTTCTAGATCTACATTTATATTTAAAAATTAGTTTTATTTGACCCTACAAAAATTATTTCTCCCAAGACTGATCAAACGCACAGCGCCTAGTCCAATAATGAGGCAGAAATGCGATTTTTTGCTATTTTTTGCCATTTTCACCAACCTGTTTTTCCTTCCAAGGCTGGAAACATGGTTTTCCTAACTATCTTGGGCCTTTTGAATCCAATGGTGGTGGCCATTCCTCCAAAAAGTGCATAGCGCCTAGGGCGATGCGCGTTTGGCTAAAAAACTAATATAAAAATTGCCTGCAAAAAACAGGGAATGCCAAAAGCCAAAATTGAGTTCAGGGTCTTCAAAAATGGTTAAAATAGGTGGTGGTGAAGCTGAATAAGCATGGATAGAAGCCTCCACCAATAATTCAAGCTTATCCTTCTCCTTTTGATGAGCTAAGGCCTCAATTTTTACATGAGCCCTTTTGAGCTTGGCTTTAGCAATTTTGTTTCTCATAGCATAGTATTTGGCCATTTTTCTTTGAACTTCTGTGTTTCTATTGGCTTTAGCTAACAGGTCCTCAAGATGATTGTTCTCATTCATAAATATGCCAAATTGTTCATTTAAGGTGAGTTGGCTGGCAAGTTGAGCTTCCTTTTCTCTTTCAACCTTCAAAGCTCGCTTTAGGCCTATTGTCTTAGGCCTCCTCCTGGGCATGTTTTCTTCTTCTGCCATGGTGTTTTAATGTCGAACCCTAGGGAGGTATTAGGTTGTTGGAATTTATGTAACGAAGGAGGGGATAGGGAGTATTAGTATGATGGATATAAGGGTTGGGGTTTGGGAGCATAGGTAATTCTAGCACCTAGGGTTTAGGGTTTTGGGACAAAGGTTTAGAGAGTGTTGGATGTAAAGGTTTAGGGAGAGGGAAGGAAGGTATAGGGGATTATATGAAAGGGATTGTGAATACAAGGACAGTTTTTTGGAATCTAGGGTTTATATGTGAAATTAAACCAAATCTTCAATAAAACCTTTCAAAAACTTAGAAATTGACTTGAGGAGGAAAAGGCACATCCCTTAGCTACTACTTACTTTTCTTGAGGTTGAAAGCACTTTAGTAGAGCTAAGGAGGAAATTTTAGCTCTCCTAGACAAACACGCAACACCCATAGGAAGTTTGCAACGCCTAAAGGGAGTGTGCAGTGCCTGAAGGGAGTGCACAGTGTCGGGTAAACGCACAACGCCTGAAGGGAGTGCGCAGCGCCAGGTAAATGCGCAGTGCCTAAAGTAAGTGCGTAGTGCCGACTGCAAATCAAGTTTTGAGTGCCTCCCTGATGTCCAAATTGAGTGTGGGATAGATCGTTGGAAATATTGTTGAGTCTACTTTCCATAACATCTTGAATTTTTTAATTTGGAGTTCATTTTCCCTGTCAAAAGCTCAATCTCCCAAGACTGGTCAAAATGTGCAAAATGAGGTTGCCAAAATGCAGAGTTTTGTCGCAGACACCTTGTAGAGGTCTTCCTCAACTCTAAATTGAGCTCAGGATAGCTCATTGTAAAGCTCTCTATTTCTAGTTTTCATTTGACTCATCAATAAAGTCTTTTGGACATTCCAGCTAGGAGAAATCTTGCTTTTCCCAAAGTCACTCCATAAGTGCAGCAACTCTGCTGAGGCAAATGATGTTTTGGACATTTCTCCCAAACCATGAGATCTGTGTAAAAAAATGAAGGATGTTTGTCTTCGTAAGTCTATTATGGACAAAAATGTATCTCACTTTTGTCAAATTCATCTTTTCTTGCTCAAAAACATCATTTGAATAAAACCTATCCCGATGTGTGGAACAGGGGATTTGTAGAAATGAAGGGAAATGAAGGGGATGAGGGGCTTCTAATTTCTTGATAAAATTTTTTGGAAGTAGGGAGGGATGTTAGAAAGTAGGGGAAAGTTGAATTGCAAGTATTGAGTGATGGGAAGGGGTCCAAAAGGGCAAAACACAGGCTTAACCTAGAAAAATGTCAAATTGTAGCAATAGGCTAGGGTTTGTGGGAAAATTATGAATTTGAGGGATATCAATGATGGGAAGTGTTTAAGAAGGTATTTTAAGGGTAGGGGAAGGTGTATGAGTATCAGGATACAAGTTTTGTTGATGATTTTTCCATCCAAGGAAAATTACCTTCAAAACCCTAGGAGAGGGAAATGAGCCTTACCTAAGCACAACTGAAGCACAAACAAGGTGTAAAATGATCCATTGGAACTTGAAATAATGATGACAAATCTTTGAATGATGGTACACTCAGTCGAATGGTGACATGGACCAATATTTGGAAAACTTTGGAAGGAGTGAAAACAATCCTAAACCTAAAAAAATTCTAGACCTAATACCTAGTGACCAAATTTTACTTGAAGACTCACTGAAATGACAAAGTTTGACTTTGACACCCTAAGACCACTTTGTAAGAGCATTTTTGATCACTCGTGGAAGGCTGCAAAGACTGACTCTAACATCATCCACAACCTAGAAGAATCTCTAAACTCTGAGGGTTGGTAAAGAAAACATCGTTAAAAGGAACATAGTTCATAAACTTAGAAGAGGAATCCCAAAAAACTTCTCCTGTTAACATCTATTCTGCACACAGTCCTCAAGATTATCCTGGCCATAATTTTGAAGGTAGCCCAAGTAGAAGATCTCTAGGCATAGACCCAGTACAACAACAAATATATGATTATATAGAACCAATGGAGAAGAAAAGTGCCTCAATGAATCGAGAACCCTCTTTCAATCCACAAGAACCTCTAATTGACTCTCAAACAAAAAAATTATGAATTAGAGATATTGAACAGAAATATCAAAAAGGAGAATGAAACCTTGAGGGAATAAAGTAAATTGGACAAGGCTATTTATGATAATACCATTCTGCATCTAGGACTATGGTATAAGAAAAATCGAAAGTTGAAAAGGAAGAACAGAAGTCTGAACAAAACAGTCATCAACCTCAAATACAGGCTTCTTATGAGGAAACCCAGAATGATAGTCACTTCAAAGAAAATAAAAACAACAAAATTGGATGCACTAGTAGAAGTGTTTGAGCAAATGCAATAGAAAAGAAGAACTCACATTTTTGGAAAATTGCATGAAGACATGCAATGATTTTGCAGTGGGGGTATGTTGAACCTCAAAATTAACTTTCCCTTGACATTTGTTCTCACCTCTTTCTCTTGATTTCTCACAAGACCACAGATCCAATCAATGATAAATGCTAGATTTTGTCTTAGGAAAGCATTAAAATGATCACCATATTATATTTTCATGTTCTTGCTATTTTAATAGATTTTTGCAAATTAGCTATAGAACACAGCCTATTCTACATCTAACTATGGGTTCCATAGCTACTCTCATGGTTTGGTAGGTTACAAGTGTCAAATGAAGAACTGGGCCACATGGGCATCTCCATAATTATCTCTACATGGATTCTATCCTACTCACTCGATCCAGATCGACAAAAAAGCATGCCTAAAGTCATGGTCAAATATGGAGTCAAATACGTTATCTAGTAGCATTAGTGCTCTTGAGATTTCGTAGTTGTTCAGGAGTCTAACAGTTCTATTGAAGAGTTAATGCGGATTAAGCCACTTGTAGCTGATAAGAAGTTGAGGAGTTAATGCAGATCAGGCCACCTGTAGTTGTTCAAAAGTTTAACAGTCTCATTAAAATTCGAATTAAAACCATTTGTAGCATGCCTTTCTATAAAGAGTCATGATAGATTCGTATTAAGCCACCTATAACAATATTTTCTCTTAGACAGCTATGTTTTTTTCTATAAATATCAATTAGATGAGACCGAGAAGTAGTTAGAAGCTAGTTGGGATTACAGGCTTTTTGTTAAAAACTCTGTTCAGACTTCGTTTTGTTGATAATACAAACTCTGTTTTGTTAATGGTGGTTTAAAAGTGCATCTTTAATTAGCTTTCATCTAGCCACATCAGTTGCAGAGGGCCCTTGCACTAAAGGAGGTTTCTCACTTGTTGTTTTCATTTTAATTTCTACTATTCTATTTTCTGCAAGTCCATTTTCTCTAGTTTTGTTTCATTTCAATTTGTAGCCAATAGTGTAAGGATAAAAATCACAATTGTACAAGTCTTATTCTTCTGAGATATTGTATGAGAAATGACTGAATGAAAAATGAAGTAATGAGAATACACAGTAGTCTAGCATCTTACTATTTTTATTACTCATTTTCTTAGCATAGAACTGTCAATTAGTTGTATTAATAGATATTCTCAAAACTATTTCAAAATGATGACAATTCTAACTTAATTGGTTGAATATCTAATTCATGTAGTGAGTTTACTCAGAATATCATCAATTTTATAATTTGTCATCTTTTCTTTTCTGTTTTCAGCTCATTACTTAGTTGCATCACTTGACATTCCAAAAAATCATTTCAAGGAGATTGATTCTATCATGTTCCAAAATTGAATGGTTGAATGGCTAAATGAATGCGATTATTGAATTACCTGGTGCATCAGTGTTACTTTTGGTTGTAAGAATTAGATCCATGGATTAGGACTAAATGGTAGATAAGATAGATGTTTTGTTTCTCTTATTAGGTCCTTACTTGTTAAAAATGATTCTTGGTCCATTTTTAGGAGATTATACTAACGTAGGAACCTATCCTTCCTTTAAAAACTCATTAGATTCATTTAAATCTCTCATAGATTGTATATTATTATACATCAAAGAAAAGAAACCCCCAAAACAAACATAAAAATACAAAACAACAAAGTAAGAGAAAGGTTAACTAAGCACATATAGTGCATCACACTTCATCAGTCTACAAATGTCGGTTCATAATTCATGCAAGAATTTTAGGACACTAAATTGACTAAACACTCCTCCAGCCATAAAGGTAATTCATGCTCCAGAGATGGCTAGGTAGGAGGGTATAAGACTAGTTGTTTGGACATATGCACATTTTTTATAGTCATATTTCCAGCCCTGCAGCTAATGTAGGCATCGGCAGTGGCTAAACAGGGACTCCCAAGGATGAGAGGGTAACCAGTAAGATTGGCCTTAGGCTAGAGAACTAGGAAATCTATAGGGTACTCCCAAGATTCAATGGAGACCATCACATCCTCGACAATCCCCTCAGGGGTCACAGTGGAGCAGTCTGCAAGTTGCAGGACTGTTATGGTCTTTCTCAATGAACCCTGGAGGTTGAGCTTGAGCATGGTGTCCTGGTCATCAAATTAATTGAAGCCCCAAGATCAATCAAAGTGTGGGAGAAAATGATGCCATTGATGTGCACATCTACTACAGGGCTTCCAAGGTCCAAATACTTTGGGCAGATTACCTGCCCCAGCATTAAGTCAGACAGTTGTCCAACGACATTAACGGTAGGGGCATCTCTTTTTCACCTCCCTGGATACTTGAAGCACTTCTCCTTAATCAACTCGTTGTAAATAGGTACATATTTTATTTCTTGGACAAGTGGAATTTTGACACATATTTTTCAATTCTCCTAGAAGTTCAGTCTCTTCTTGGGTAGGCTGGAGTGGTTGGGTTAATCTCTCAGGAAAGGGTGTTGGATTTAATTTAGGCATTCTTTCCTCTCTTTATTCCTCAACCTCCCTAGGTGGAGGTAGAGTTTGGTTGTCCGGGAGTACTCTCCCAGATCTCAGGTTGATTTCCTGAATCTCCACAGCATAAGCAGTATAGGATGTCTCTCCATTGTATACTTGTTGTGCATGTATGTTGTTCGGGTTCAGATTTGGCTAGGTAGGAATTTGGGGTTGTTTAGGTTGAGCAGGGTGTAAAATTTGTGGTTAAGCAAGTGGTGAAGGAAATAAGGCTAGAGCATTTATGTATGGGGGGCTCCACCCCTAGGGCAGTGTATTCCACTGAGGTTGTGGTGGAGCATATGGTTGAAATGACTAGCTGATCAGCTGGGAATGCTATTGAGGTGCAAAGGACCAAGGAGGAGGTGTAAACCTGGAAGGATGAGCAAGGGCCCCCCAAGAGGGAATGGATGTGGTTTGGTTGGGGTTGTAATATGCATGGGATGACCCTTGCATGCCCTGCTGGTATGACCGAGGCTCATGAGGTCTCCTTTGTTTTATGTAGTAGAGTTGTTCAGTCACCCCTTCAACTCCTTGATATACAACTTTTAGTCTAGGTAGAGAAGGGAACTTGTCTGTGGAGTGGTTTTTTTCACAAATTGAGAAAATTTCAATCGAATTCAATGGACATTCATTCCTAGGGTGCCTCCTTGTGCATATAGGGAAGAAAATAGCTAAGGCTCTCTCGAATTCCTCCTGTTTTCTCTTAATGTGCATAGTGTCCATCTGTAGGAAAAGGATTTGTAGCATGTCACTCTTGAAATCCTCTAGCATGTTTCCAATTTCACCCTTGATGGATGTATTGGAAGAGGATGGACTTACCATAGGTTCACTACCCCCACCCTTTTTCCTAGCTTACCTAGAATGGTTTCTAAAGATAGTCTTGATATCCTCATAGGGTAACTAGTAGATGTCCCCTCCTGGTAACAATTTTAGGGTATCCAGAAGATCTTCCCTTACCCCTCTAAGCAGGGCTAGCTTCAGTGACTCAGGGTCAAGTCTGCACATGGCCCTTTTGTAGCTAAGCTGGAATCTTTCTTCATAATCCTCTAAGGATTCATCATGCCCTAAGGTCATCCTGAAATTTTCCTCTTTAGCGTCTTTAGTGTCTTTAGACCTACAGTAGTCTCTATACTTGTTGTTGAAGGCTGGATTCATCTGAGCCCAAGTTGTGATTTTATCCCCTGGTAAACCCATGAACCAATGCAAAGCTACATCGTTGAGAGTGGATGGGAATAGTTTCAACTTCTGCTCATCATTGGTGTAGTCATAGGTTCTGCATATCATAGCAAACTCAAACAAGAAAGTGTATGTATCTCCTGAGGTCAGACCATGGAAATGGGGAAGGGCAGAGGGTCGTATATTCTTCATCTTAGTGTCCCCATTGGTTTCCCTGATGGGGAAGGTGCCCTCAACTCTTTCTGTATTTCCTCTGTCATTTCTATTTTCAGCCATTGGGTCAGTAGGAATGGGTTCTTCTTCTTCTTCTCCCCCTATAGGCTCTTCAAATATTTATGGTTTCTCGTGTAAGGGTTCGTCCAATTCACAGCCATCGAAGAAGAGGGAAGGTTGGTAAAAATTTCCCTGAGTTGTCCCTATTCCTACGAGGCATGAAAGAAGTGTTTTTGTTTTTCTTTTTCTTTTCTTTTTCTTTTCTTTTTCTTTTTCTTTTTCTTTTTCTTTTTCTTTTTCTTTTTCTTTTTCTTTTTCTTTTGTGTTTTTTTCAAACTTTTAAAATAATTGCATAATTGAAATTGCAGACTGAATGAAAACTAACTTCTTGAATGAAATCCTACATGAAAAATGGAAAGGAAAGAAAAGAATGTAGAATGGAAAATAAAGAAAACTAAATTACTCTTGCAAAAATGAAACTAGTAGCAGAATATCATAAACAAGAAATGGAAGAAAGAAACCAGTAATCACATATTACTCAGACACCTCTTCAACAACGGTGCCAAAAAGTGATGAGCACCATTATTGCAGCAAGAATGTTGCAACTCCTAGGGCTACCAACTTTACTTTATCAACCTAGGGTTCGTACAAACTTGGAGGTGACAGTGCTGTATACACAAGTAAAAGTGATGGGTCTACTCTTTGTCACTGCTCAGCTAGCAATAGACCATTGGGGCTTTTTAAGCCAGACTTCTATGGATTCAGAAGAAGCTTGATTACTCATGAGAGAAAGAGAAATCTACTCTAAGAGAAAGCTTGTCTATTGCATTAAGGAAGAAGACTGAAATCAAATGCTAAACACACCATTTTCTAACTATCTACTAAGAGACTATGCTTCAAAAATAATTCTAATTTAAAATATATGCAATCCTATTTTTCTAAGCATGTAAATTCAAAACATCAAACATTCTACTACTATGCATGTAAATGACTAAATTAAATCTGTTTTTTTATCTTTTTTATGGAAAAGTGTGAAAGTTAATCTCTTTTGGTGATGTGGAAAGTGGTTTTAGGGATGCTGGTGAATGGTTAAAAGGTTGGGGAGACCAATAGATGACCTTTTCTAGCTTCCTAGAGGTTTTTCCTCAATTCGGCCTCAAATCATACCACTACAGGAAAACCTACAAGATGTCCTAAAAACCTACAGGATTCCCAATATTTCTACAGGATACAGCCGAGAGAAAAAGGATGGGTGTTGAAGGTGATGGAAGGCTTAGGTAATGTGGTTGGTGGATGGAATGAGGCAAGGAAATACATAGGATCACTCCAGAACTCAAAACCAAAGTTGGGAGATGATTGGATTTGTTCAACAAGCTTGGAGAAGTTTCCTTGCAAAATGATGAAATTGGTGAGGGTCTTAGCGAAAGAAAGGAATCATCATTGATGCATGAAGTTGGAAGGAGGTTGCTAACTATGATATCTCTTTGTACTTCTGAAATACATGCACTACATCAAACATTAACATTTACACAAAAATCATGTAAACAATGAGAATTTCAAAGATCCAGGAAAACAGAGTTTAATGAGCTATCTATCTACTTCATGCATGAAGAAAACTTGCGGAATAAGATGGAATCATTTATGAGATCTAATGTAAGACTGGAGATGGAAGAAATGGTAACTAAATCCTATTCTTACAAACTGATCAAATGCTGACCTAAGTACAGAAAACCCTAAATTCTATGAGAAAGTAGAATTTTGTCTTTTTGGGGCTGCATAGGAGTTCTTTAGTCAAATCATGATAGTTGAAGGAAGAAATGATGCCAAGACACATATTTAAATCTTTTTGATATTCCTTTATCTCTTCTAAATTACTACTAAAGTAAAGCACAAATGGAAGAAAACTAAGAAGCAACTAATCAAATCTACACTACTTGCAATGAAATAATCCTAAAGACAATTCAACCATTGAGCTATGAAATCAATCTAAGCATACAAATACAAGAAGATGAGCCTTTGTTACTAGGGTTGGGCCCTAACCCAAGAGCTTAAGCCCTCTGAGTTAACTCAGTGTTGGATCAAGGAAATTCTCATTCTCAATGTCAAAACATAAAATTACATAGCAATGTCTTCCACTAGTCTTGAACTCGAAATTGACTAGTGTTTTTACAGAAAAAATTTGAATCCTAATGAGGCTCTAGGCCTCTTTATTTATACAACTAAATTCTCCAACGAATTCCTTAAATCTAGGGAGGCTTAGCTCCCAAACTCAAGATAAACTAGCTTCTTTAACTGTCACTTGCTTGACTACCTTTTGATCTCCATGACTTGGTTGATTGTACTCCAAGTTAGTGTGGTTGATGGAGGAATATTCGAATGAGGGAGGAGTAAATGTGGAGGATTTACCTCCTACAATCTCTCTTCCTTGTCTCATTCGAGTTTCAGCCCTTAATCTAGCCAAAATTCCCTAATTTTGTCTCACAAACCTACATGCAATGAACATTAGTCCACTAGGCATAATATCTCACTTTGACTCATCTTATTAAACAAAATTTAATCAAAATATGTAATAAGTTGTGAGAAGAGTTTATTTGACTAAGCTAGGAGGTGAATTAAGGTCCATATAGTTACCCAATGATGAGGCTCATCATTAGCTTTGTTAAATCTCACAGATTTAAGCAAGCTCACCAATGACCTGACTGAACATAGACAAAATTGGCCAACTATGCCCACAAATCTCCCTTCGAATATTCCAAAGGTCGATGGAAAGAAAAGCGAATACCCAAGAAACCATGTCATGACTTTTCACTTGTGGTTTTCTTCTAATAGTATCACATAAGACACTATTAGATTATAGTTATTTCACTTCACCCTAACAGGGCCCATCATGAAGTGGTATATAGACCAACCTACCCTACGTCTCACAGAACCTTTAGCTAATTAGCTACTGCTTTCCTTACTTTCTTCCAACTCCCAGTCCATCATGATTTGGGTTTGGAACTCCTAACCAACTTCAAACAAACACAATATACACGCATCTCGGATCATATCCATGAATGGTGGAAACGTCATAGCCTATGCAAAACTTACTTTGAAGATAAAGTCATCCTGTACATTTCCTTGAGATCCCTCACCTCGAAAATCTCTAAAGATGGGTCTAAGAGATTTCCACAAACTGAGGAAGAAGCCATTAGTAAAGACCAACAATTGGAGCTTATCTATAACCAGTCTTGGTACATTTATCACGTGCTCCTAGACACCCCACGTCTGCAAACTTATCGAGAAAGCGTAGGCGCATCCAATACTGTTGATAGACTAATCAAGGCCCTATCCTTAAGACATCAAAATAATAATTATCAAAACCCTGTGCATCCAAATAATGGCTTATCATATGTTGCAACACCATTGTTGCAAAATACAGGGTATTATAATGGTGAACCTGCACCTATGCAGAATATAGTCAACAGGGTTAAGCAACACCAACCCCCGCAAGGAGGCTCGTACCATCCCCCTTAGGGAAATCAATACTCCTCATACAGTATGGGTAAGATGTTTGCTCCCCCAAACCAGTACGATAGCCAGGGACAAGAGAACCAATATTTTCCTTTCCCAACACTGCAACAGATTATCTCACTGAAGAAAAATAATGCATGGGTGAATCTAGTGGAACCATCCCTCGCTTCACCGCATCAATCAAAAGAACAACCAAATTCGGTTAATCCTTCTAATGGTGCTAGGAAAAAACTTGAAAATAAGCCAAAGGGAGAACCCAAGAGGGGAGGTTGTAATCAGTAGCAACCTTCAAGGGCACCGGGAAGGGATAACCCCAACCAAAACCAAAACCAAGGTACGACCAACAATAACTCGCAAAAATAGGGTAAAAACACTAGTCTATGGACTAATCATGAATTCTCTATCTACGGGTAGTATGGCCATTATACCCATCACTTTCCTCAACTCCCTGATTTGAAAATGATACAATATAGTAGGGGGCAAGGTGGTCAACAAACTGCAGTCATGCAGGAACCCTTCCCCCATCAGGTAACTGTTAACACACAACAACAATCTTCCCAAACTCACCCATCTAGAGGGAACCTCAACAATACTCCTAACCATGTAATCTTCATGACAAGAGAGGACATCCTCTTATAGACGAGGAATTGAGCTTATGAGGCACCCCCATATCCAAATTCATCCACCACGGCTATGGCCATACCTACTGGATCATTGACCATCATGCGACCTTCCGTAGATGCCATGCCTAAAATGGTCAAAGGACCCTTACAACGCACAGGGCCAAATTCAAAAGCTAGCCATAGTTACAAAATAGTTGATTAATTAGCTCAATCACCATCAACTATGTCAGCACTTGAAGTCTTGTAGACGTGCCCAACCTAGCAAAAAGCCCTATTTTTTGCTCTAGGCATAACCTACCTATCTGATTCCCACCTCATGGTATTTGACTTAGACAAAGCAACTTCATGGCTTCCCTTAGTCGTCGCTTTCCAAATCCCTATCTCAGTCCATAATATCAACATCCATCATCGCATCATCAATGAAGGGGCTTCCACATTCATCATGCCCAAATCTATTTAGAAAAAATTAGGATCCCTTGAACTTAAGCCTTCTAACATAACGCTCAGATCATATGACAGATTCCCTTCTACTCCCGTCGGTTTATACATTAGCATGCCAGTCAAGTTGGCTAGAAAAAATTTGTTAATAGACATTGAAGTACTCAATGCCTAGTTGGATTACAACATCGTACTAGGTTGAAGCTATATGTACGAAATGCTCGCAGTCACCTCATCGATGTTCACAACAATGGTGTGCCCCCCGATGGGAAGATCATTACCATTTATCAACTCGCATACTATGAGAAGGCAACTTCACCCACACTAGATGGCATGTTTCCCTTAGTATCCCAAGAGGTGGTCACTACTTAAAATAAGCTCAACGCGGGCCAATTTAAGTCATCAAACATCCTAAGAACATTCCCAAGAGACCCTCTGGTAAGACAAGAGCTTGTCCCTAATATCGGAGCACCAATGTGCATGATGACTTCATCAAACACCTCCCAAAATCTGGAATCAATTCCAGACACCCCACCCCCTACAACTGAAGAAGTCAGGACTTTACCTCAAGCCATTACGCAAACCCCCTTCTTATGCCCCCCCCCCCTCAATTTGTCTCACACCAAGCCATGGAACCCCTCAGATTACCAAATATGGCTCTCACAATACCAGTTTGGTACTTGGTCCCCATGGACATGTCAAGTGAGTCAAGACACATGCAGGAAGGAAGTTTCCATATACCTCCACTTCAGAGGACCACCCCTATTCAAAATCGCCCTGCGCCTACCACAACTGGAGCCGCCATAAAGCTAAAACAAAATAGTAAAAAAGGAGAAACTTCCAACTCCTCCAGGCTCGTGCAACCCTACGTGTTATGTGAGCAATTTGGCCACCTAACTCATATATTCCCCAAAATAGATGAGTTAAAAACAATCATGAATGCCTCTAAAATATCGATAACCCCAACTCCACCAAAAGGAGTGAAATTTGTACCCTTGCGTAAAAATAAAGTACGCACCAACCATGCATGCACCATATGCGATAAATATGGACAATATACTCATCATTGTCCTAATATCCCTGAACTCCAAGAGACAGTCAAAGTTCTCATCCAAGCCAACAACAATGAGCCAATAGTGCCAACCCCACCTCCATAATACAATAAATGTCAAAACATCTTCTACATTAAGAAAGAGGCATCGTCCAGCTCTGTGCTTTCCTACAACACATGAAGGTAGAATAAGCAGTATTTCCACCCCTCTACTTTACCATGTGCTATATGTGATGACCCTACCCATCCGGTAAATTGTTGCCCAGAATTTTTGACATGTTACCAAGTCCACCCCACCACCCAGGAGGACCAATGAATAAAATCTAGGCATCAATATTGTTATCACTCTATAATTTTCTAAGGTTGTAGAATAAAATTACAAAGGTAACCACAAAACCACTTTGGAAGCTGGGATCTAGCTCTGCCAGCTTCAGAGAGGGATCTCTCTATCAGATTTAGATTTCTTTAGTTTAATATATTAGGCTAGTTATAAAAATTTAGGTTTGCTTGATTGATTGAGAGGATTTGGTTGATCAATTGCCTAAATTACCATTGGGCTATGGAGTCTCTAACTTGAATAAGGATCCACTTCAGTTTTTATGGAAATTTTTCACAGGGAAAGGCAGCCAACTTGCTGGATTCTTTAATTTAAATGAATTGAAGATAAGGAAAAAGGAAGAGTTCAATTAAGAAAAGAGCAATGAAGAATTCTTTTACTTAATATCATATGAAACTATTGAAATTATGCACAACAAGAATCAGAGTGTATTGAAACAAATTTTGTCCTTTAACTTTCTGTTGAATAATTAATATTTAGAATCACATAAGCATGGCAAACAAAGAAAGTAAAAACATAACAAGTGAGAGATGCACTTCACCAACAGCTTGACACAAGAATGTTGTGAAAGAGCCTTCTTTAGTATTGTTTAGTCCACTGATATTCAAAATATACAATATCCCTCTTGGAGATCAAAAATCAACCCTCTCATTCGAAATGAGGAGTATTTATAAAATTATTTACGAAAGGATCCTGTCATAACTTATCACGATGTATTTTAGGAACTTATAAAACAAATTATATCTAGTTGTTACAAAATATAGTGATTCAGATTTAAAAAGGAACAAAAAAAATCACAGATATAACCATAAATTCAATGATGCAATAGAAATAACACTTCATTTCATTAATATCAAATACTGAAATATGCTTACAAACATAATGGAAATAAGATTAGCTCAGGCGATGGTAGCTTATCTCTGACAAGAGATGTGGCGGCTACATGCCTCTAAACTATGTTATATTGAGGCTCAACGGCCTTTTTATTATTGAACAATAAGAGCAAACCCTAAACAACCAAAACCCTAACCCAAGGAGATGTAACACCAAATGTTTATGGTCCCCATTGGGGTTATTTGGATAGCCAACTTCCCGAGGTCGCGACTTGGTCATATTATCTTCATTTGACGTGCATGATACCCTGTTGGAAAGATCTCTCCAAGGACTACAACTGAAAAAATGATTTTCGACAAAAAAAAATGATACAAGATTGCCAAAAAAACGTCATTTAGGGCCTCAAAACAGCTCCGGAAGTTTAGGACCTGAAAAACTGCTAAAAATAGCAATATGTGCTACAATTAAGGAAACTAAAAAACTGAAAGAAACAATGGTGGGGTTCCAAGTGGAATTGGCGGGTGGCCGTCAATATCCACCTAGATCATTCCTCCCCACTAGGAAGCAATAGTCCCCATTGTGTTGAGTTCCTCCATGAGATGGGGAAACTTCTATTGAATTTAGTCCCTAGTGAGCCACTTACCTTAGTGAAGAAGTTGTCCTAGTTTAACAACTAGATACAATTGGATCTCCTGCTGGCGAGTGTGCTTGATCTACATGTCCATGATCTGATTAGTTGTGGCTTGTTCCATGCAATTTGGATTTAACTTTGTAGGTGTGAGTTGTTCTGCAATGTCTTATGTGTCTAGCAATGGTGGAAAGTATGTTCGAAGGCAGTCCATACTGAACACTGGGTGTAGGCCAAGGAATGGGGGAATGCTAAGCTCAAATGCATTATCTCCCACAGCATTGGTAATGGTGTAAGGTCCATATCGGAGTGGTCTGAGTTTCCGATAGGCTCTGGTAAGGCGTTCCTTTTGCAAATGCAACCAGACTTTATCGCCCACTTGAAACTTGTGTGGCACCCGATGTTGATCATGTTGCTACTTGTACTTGGAATTTGATTTCTCCCGAATGTTGTGGACATGCTGGCGGATATGTTGGATGTGCTCAATGAATTTTTTTTCCTTGTCGGTTTCAGACTGGACATGAGCCAAATCTGCCTGAGTAGCTGCAAATGGCATGGCCACATCAATGGGACATAGTGGTTGGAATCCCATGCCCACCTGAAAAGGGTTGTGGCCAGTCAAGTTATGGAGAGCCTGATTATAGCTGTGTTGCACATAGGGGAGGCTCTCATCCCATATGCATGGATTCTTAGAGTTGTACATGCGAAGAATATGTACGATCATCCTATTGTCGACCATTGTCTAGCCATCATTTTGGGGATGGATAGTTGTGGACTTAGTGAGCTTGGTGTTCAGCATCGACCAGAGACTGGACCAAAATGTACTGAGGAACCTACTCTCCTAATCTAAGATGATATACTGTGGGATCCCAATGTGTACCCACACTCATTCAAAGAAGAGTTTAGCAGTGGCTTCTACTATGATATTCTTCTTGCAGATAGTCATAATGGCCATCTTCAAGAATCTGTCGAAAACCACAAAAACACAGTCGTTCCCATGCTTAATAGAAGGAAGGCCTAACATGTAATACATGGAGATGGATTCCCAAGGTCGACTAGGGTTAGGTAGAGGAGTATAGAGGCCTTGCTTCTTGATGGTTGGTTTGGAAATGACCCAGGCAGTGCAGGATCTGATGTACTTCCTGACAACGTGTCGAAGATTCGGCCAATAGAAATACTTTTGCAGTATTGCCACCATTTTCTCGACCCCAAAATGCCCAGCGACCCAACTATAGTGTGCTTCCAAAATCATCTTGACACGCTCACTTGAAGGAACATATAGGTGTCATAGGTGGCATAATAGGGCATCCTGGAGGTGAAAATCTGGAACTTGCTAACCCTCCAAGAGCATCTAGTATGTGTGGTTGAATTTTGGGTCGCTTTTGTAGAGAAGTGGCCAATCATAAGTCTCATGCCCATAAGAGTTGAGCATGATGGTTAACTCCATGATCGGTGGTCGACTAAGGCAATCTACAACATTATTAATGCTACCCTTCTTATACTTGATATTCAAATGGAACTATTGCAGATATGTGGACCACTTCTGATGGTGATCATTCTGCAACTTCCCTTGCGTTTGTATGAACTGCAAGGGCCAGTGATCTGTGTGGATGACCATTTCCTTCCCCAAAATGTAATGCTTCCATTGTCAGCAAGCTTGCACAATGAAATACATCTCTTTGTCATAAGTGGGATACTTTCGGACTGTGTCTCAAAGTGTCTCATTGTGATATGCCATTGGATGCCCCTGTTGAGTAAGGATTTCCCCAATAGCATAGTCAGAGGCATCTGTCTCGATCTCCAATGGTTGTTGCAAGTCTAGTAATGTGAGCACTGGTGTAGAGCAGAGGCGATGTTTCAACTCTATGAATGCCTTTTGTTGATATTCAGACCAAAAAAAATTAAAAATCGCTCCTCCCTTGGCGACTTGACTTAAGGGCCAAGTGATATGAGAGAATCCCAACACGAACCTGTGGTAGAATTGGCAAGACCCAGAAAGTTGCTGAGCTCTATCAGAGTGGTTGGAGCTGGCCAATCTTGAATGACTTGGATCTTGGCTGGGTCCACATGCACCCCCCATTCATCAATAATGTATCCCAGATATTGAACCTGGGTCATGCCAAAATTTCATTCCTCCAAATTGGCACATATCTTGTGTTGCCGCAGTGTTTGGAAAACGTGTCGGATGTGGTGGAGGTGCTCTTCCAAACTCTAGCTAAAGATCAGGAAGTCATCCAAGTATACCACTATAAATGAGTTGGTGAATGGCTACAAGATGTCATCCATTAGCCTCATGAAGGTTTCAGGAGCATTCATCAACCCGAAAGGCATAACCAACCATTTGAAAAGGCCCTCCTTAGCTTTGAAGGTAGTCTTCCACACATCGAAGGGTTAGATTGGTACCTGGTGATATCCTGATTTCAAGTCGATCTTGCTTAAATATGTTTCCCCCTTCAGTTGGTCCAGAAGGTCATCAATCCATGGGATCGGGTACCTATTCCGGATAATGATCTTGTTCCAAGGCGATGAACTCGGACGGATGTGACTGTTCTACAGCAGCTCCTGAATTTGCCTCTTGATTTCGTCATTCTCCAGAATGGAGAGCTAATAGACTGGTCCATTGACCAGCGACGCACGTGGGGTTAGATCGATGGAGTCTTGATCTAACAGTGCAGAGGCACTCCTGCGGGGGAGGTGAAGATGTCCTCGTACTCCTCCACGACCTTGTCCATATATTTTTTTCATGCGGAGGGGCCCTATCTAGAGGTCATGGCCATATCTTCTTCTTTCCCTAAGGGCATATCATCAGGAAAACAAGTTCTCGATTTTGGCAATGAGCTTGCTACATTGTTTTGCAGTAACCAAAGAGATGGCAGGCAGTGCTACCTCTAGTATCATGTACAACTTATTTTCCAAAGTAACAATAACAGCACAAGACCTTGACTCATATACAGCATGTCGCTTCCATAAGTATGGTTGGCCTAATAATACATCACAAACATCAAGGGTAGAAACATCACATAATACCTCATCCGTGAAGGGCTTGATGTTGTATGGAAGGCGACACTTCTAGCTCATGCGAAGATCCCGTCCTTGGTCAACCCACAAGATGGTGTATAGTTTTGAATGTGTTGTGGTCGGTAAGCCCAGCCGCTTCACAACCTCTGCTGAAATGAGGTTCTTTTGGCTCCCGCTGTCGACAATGAACTGTAGCAAGGAACCCTTTACCCACATCTGGAAGTGGACGAGGCGCTCCTCCTCCTCTGGATCTTCGGTTTCCTCCTTCTAGATCTTCATGGTGGCAATGGTGGTGGTGGGCTCTGCATCAATAATATACTTCCCTTTGTCATTCCCCTTGTCATGTTCTGACTTAGAGTCGGAACATGCATTTGATTCTGAATCCTTTAGCTTGGCCACCAGTGATTGCTTGGCCAACACTCACTTGTGTTGTGAGTGGAGCTCTTATGGAACTCGCACCACTTTCCCGTGTCCTTCTTCGACTTCGTGGCATTGTTCTTTGCTTGCAGATTTGGCGGGTTGTCCTGGGCCGCCCTACCTTGGCTTTGTCCTTTGTTCTGCAGTTTTGGGGCACCTTTCCCTTGCTTCAGATTCGTAGATCCAAAGTCTCGCTTCTTCTGTTTAAACTTTTGCTCGATCTTGACAACACATCGATATGTTATGCCAAGCGAGGAGATGTCCAGGAATTCCATCTCGTCCTGGATGTACCTATGCAGGCAGTCGTGGTACTTAATAACCAAATGCTTCTCAGAATCCTTGATACCCAACTTTGTGCGAAG
The DNA here is from genome assembly GCA_000404065.3 of Pinus taeda. Classification (NCBI taxonomy): domain Eukaryota; kingdom Viridiplantae; phylum Streptophyta; class Pinopsida; order Pinales; family Pinaceae; genus Pinus; species Pinus taeda. Next base: position 93,119 of record APFE031724303.1, read on the forward strand.
GGTATGTAAAACATTGGTAAACTTCGGCACATCTTGGTCCCTTCCCTATCACAGCGTTGTCCACTTTATGTATTTATCCTCATAGCTCCCGACAGCATACTACTGCTCCTTGATGGCATCCCAGAACGAGTTCCAAGTGGGTGTGAATGAAAATAGTGAGTTCGTACTTTCATCCTTCTACTCAGAGTAGGTTTTCCACCAATCCTTGATGTGGGGGGCTATTGTGAGAAGTGAAAAAGTGATATTTTCCCAGCTAGAAAAATCATGAACAGAAAAATATCCTTCTAGCATATTTAACCATTTATCTATAGCGTTTGTAGCTATCTGACCCTCAAATATGGGAATGTCAAAGTTAACTTGTACCTTAAAGGGTGTGGCAATTCCAGAGTAGTTGTCAGAAATAGATGCGTCACCCTTGGGTAACCACTGAAGGATCTGGGCAAAGTTGTCCATCATCGCATTCCTTTGTCGCTCGAGGGCTTCTTCAAGCAAGATTTTGATAGGATTTCCTGCCCCCTCATCTTTCTTTTCATCTACCATGGGAGGCCATTAGTATTTGTGAGGTTGGTCTTGTAAAGGTTCGACCATTTCAAGCCCTAACTCCTTATATCCTAACCTCATTGGGGACATGCAAAGAAAAATAGATAAAGAGAAGACCGCTCTAATACCACTGATCCGGATTTAAACGGGAACGCAACAAATTACAGATATAACCATAAATACAAATATGCAATAGAAATAACACTTCATTTCATTAATATCAATTACTGGAATATGCTTACAAACAGAATGGAAATAAGACTATCTCGGGCGATGGTAGCTTATCTCTGAGAAGAGATGTGGTGGCTACATGCCTCTGAACTACGTTACAATGAGGCTCAAGGGCCTTTTTATTATTGAACAATAAGATCAAACCCTAAACAACCAAAACCCTAACTCGAGGAGATGTAACACCAAGTGTTTATGGTCCCCGTTGGGGTTAGTTCGACAGCCAACTTCCCAAGGTCGCGACTTGATCATATTATCTCTGTTTGACGTGCACGATACCCTGTTGGAATGATCTCTCTGAGGACTATGAGGGAAAATACAATTTTAGATATAAATTTTTTGTTACAAGATTGCCAAAAAAACGTCATTTAGGGCCTCAAAACAGATCCGAAGTTTAAGACCTGAAAAAAAAAAAGAAAAAAAAGAAAAAAATAATATAAATAAATAAATAAATAAAATAAATAAAAATAAATAAATAAATAAAATAAAAATAAAAATAAAATAAATAAATAAAAATAAGTAAATAAATAAATAAATAAAACTACTAAAAATAGTACATTGTGCTACAATTAAGGAAAGTGAAAAACTGAAAGAAACAATGGTGTGGATCCAAGTGTAATTGGCAGGTGGCCACCAATATCCACCTGGATCATATAGGGAAATTAAAACTTCTTAGATTGGTAGCCCTAGCTTTGTGGAACTGTTGAGTATCTGGCCCTTGAATTTATGGTGTTGTTGGTCTTGAGTTGAAAATAGAATCACCTTTTTACTCCAACAACTCACACAACTTATCCCAAATTTGTTCACTTGGAATGGACAACTTAAGTAGTTTTATATAGACTTCGTCCACTTCAGTGTATTTGGAAAAAGTTGGCTTGGAAATAAATATATAATTAATTTCATGTTGGATGTCTGTTTTTGGAATTGAGGAATTCAATGAGCTCTATAGCTTCATTTGTTTTGTCACCCAGCTCTTCTTTGATTTGTTTAATAGCTTCCCTGGATTTCTAAATTAATTCCTTCTACTAAAATATGATTTGTATGGATGGCCAAATGTCTATCATGGCTTCATTTATCTTTGTCCAAATGTTCTCCTTAACCTGGGCCAAGGTATTACCCATGGCAGTCTCCTTCTCCATCTGTTGCATTCTTTGGGTAAGTCTCCGGGATTTGTGCACTTCTATCAGGAGAGAGTTTTCATATCTATTTTTATATTCTTGTAGGGTCTTTACATGCTCCTGGAACTTTTTGATCTCTTCTCCTTGTATTGAAATATTTTCCATTGCATGGACTAGTTTGATAGAATCATCTGAAGTTGATGCAGGGGGTGTTGTAGAGGTGGATACTCTTGCTATTGTAGTTGATGTAGAAATGTGTGTTTTCATTATTGATGCAAGAGGCACTGCATCAATAGGTACTAGAGAAAGCTGAGAATTATTCTCTTTTTCCTTGATAAGTTTTTCCATCTCTGCTTCCATTTCCTTTATCTAGGAATTTTGTTCCATGATGAGCATGAGCATATTTTATTTTTTACTTTAAGCTTCTCCCATTATCTTAGCTTGAGGATCTTTAGTAGCTGGAAATTTTAATTGTTTTCTGAGAGAAGCTATGTCAGAATTATTCTTTCTAATGATTTCTTCTACTGTCTTTATGTTACTTGGATAATACCGTGCTTTGATAACCAAATCTTATAAGGATTTTATCCTATTATCCTTAGCCAAAGAGGAAATATTTTCAATTTTTAGCTAATATTGAATATTATTTAGAGATACTTGCAATTTGGAAGCAGTCATTGCAATATGTGTGAATGTGGAGTAAACCATCTCTCCAGTCAGCCTATGCATGTCCATCTGGTCAAAAGGATGGACATCATTTGCTTCAAACTCAAATGTGGTTTGCTTATAATCTATTGTTGACTGAGGATGGGGGACCTATGCTTGCAAGAATAACATCTACATTCCTCCCTATTCTATGTCAAATGTTTACATAAGCCTATGTTGAGTGGTGGAAGTCTTCTTCCAAAACCGTGTGTAAGTGTTGTGCTTGAGGGCTTCATTTCTTTGCTTGATCTCTTTGTACTTTTCAAAAATGTTTAACTCTTTATACCTCTAGATAATTTCTAATGTTGGAGTGGTTTTTGGATCGCCTTGTGAAAATGATGAAGTTGGGGACCCTATAGATATATCCTTTAACTGTGATGGGAATAGCAGACCTTTCAGAACTATTATGGATGGTCCTTTTCCTTCTTCTTCTCCTGAAAACCATGTTGTAGGATTATTTTTGTTTTTATTTGTATAGATTTTAAACTCCTTTGCTGAGACCTATGTGACTAAAGGTGAGTCTTCTTCTCTTGTTATTTTCTCTATCTTTTCCTGAGGAGCAGGAGAATGTGAAGTGGTTATATGTAGAAGTTGTTCCTCTACCTCTTGTAAAGTCTTTTCTTCCCACCGAGCTTGGTTCATATAATTTTCAATTTCTGGTCTTTGTGCATGCACATATGGTGTAATCTTCTGCTCCACCCTAAGCTTTGATATTATTTTAAATGGGTCATATGACCAAGTAAAACTTAGGGGAAATTTCATATCTATTAGAATCTTCTCTGCTTCCTGCCCTGTTGTCCTGCTATTGTAGTTAAAAGGTCCAACCTGTGTTTTTATCCTGAATTTTGATTTCTTTTTGGCTGAAACAAAATGAACCTCATCAGAGTGGATCATTTTCCTTATGTACTTCAAGGAAAAAATCCTCATTGGAAGATATTTGGGTATCTTATAAGGTGGCAGTTCACACCCGTACACTTTGATTTCGATGTAGTTTTGGTACAAGTACCAGTCAGATGTCTTTACTTGCTCACTGAGATGTAAGATCTTGTGAATTTGTTCACTAACTCTAGGTTCTGTATGACTGGCCAGCAAATAAGTAATTGGATGCACAAACTGATATATGAAGTCCTTGAAAGCATATTCCTCTAAATTTCTTCTTAGAATGGAGGTCCAAAATATGACTGAGTGTGGCTCCCCCTGCTCAGTGAATTTCTGCAGTGAAAATGGGAATTTGTCTGCTTGGGAGAATAAAAACATGTACATTAAGACAAAAGTATATCTGAACATTCCTTTAGTTTGGACTTAAGAAATTGTTCCTGGATCCTATCAGCAAGAAATTGGCTAAAATCAAACATAACTGAGGGTTTTTCTTCAGTGGAAAATATAGAAAAAAAACCTAAGATGGGTTCATCTACCCATTCATTAGAATAGTAACCTAATAAATATGAAAGCATTGATATGATTTGTTTGGCTCTTTCTAGGAACATTGAATAAGGATAGGGAGAGTTTTTCTTGGGTAACTGTGTGTCCTCAGGGAGGAAAATCTCAAAAATCCTAGCTCTTTGGGGAAAATTTAGCTTTTGATATAGCTCATTTAGGGATTCTACTGAAAAATGAGTGGAGGAATCATTTTAAGGAATCTGCATCATCTGTTGGATGGACTGAGGGGTAATTGTAAACAAAACCTCATTAGTGGGGGCTATTATGGCTCTCTAATTAGGTATGTAGTCGGATATACATTTGAGAATAAATTTAGGAAAATAATGCATTTGGGGAAACATGTAGAGAGGCAAATTTGATTCCTAGAGGCAAATTTCATCACTTTGGTTAAGGTGAATATCTTTGATCCAATTATGAAACTCGAAGAAATCGAATTCACACTTTGGTTCTGAGATCTTATAATCTCTACCAGCAAGGGGAATGTGATCAGGGTCAATGGGTAGAGGGATCATGGAGTTTTCAACACTGGTATCAATCTTACTTTTAGGAGCCATGTTAAGAAAAATTAGGAATAGAAAGACTAAACAACGGATGGAATTTACCAGGAAAACAGGAAAATAGAAGGTTGATAGTGATGGTGAAGATTATATGGTAGTTGGTAGTCCCCTACTCGTATTTAGTCGAATGGGTGTGTCAGTCTTGAATTTCAGTGCTTACAAAGTTCAGAGATAGTAAGGGGAAACAATTTGGTAATTTTAGGTGTTCTTATAGCTAGGAATGTGTCTATTACAGGCACGGGGGAATTAGAGGGATTAACAGTAGTTTAGGAGTGGTAAATAAATGATTTAACGGATAGGGTATAGGGGGGCAGGTGTCACAGAAGGAGTGGTAGAATGGGCATAGGGAACATTGGCGGAAAGGAACAATGGTTAGGTAGTTTTCAAAGGGGGGGTGAGCAGTATGTGGTATGATGGGGGGGGATGCGAAGAAGCATGAGGGTGACATGTAGGCATGGGGCTGATGGGGAAGCCACCTTTTTGGACCCCCCTCCGCCGATAAAGATAGACAGAGCGGGGGGGCAGAAAGGCCTTCAGTGTCATTGATCTAGTGGCAGATGACGATCTGCGGCTCGATTTTGGTGAAAGTTAACACTTCATGACAAGATTTTGTCGATTATGACTTTATAACATAGGCTTCAAACTTTGGATAAAATATATTATGCGCCTAACTTTGGACAATACAAAACATGAATTTTCTTCATTTCAACCTTTTTCATTTCAATTTCCTCCTAAACTAAGGTTAATTTTGACTGACAAAGGGTGCATTTAGAGGTGCATACCCTTGTTTTATTTTTATTTGAGAGGGAAAATCATCTAATCTAACTACAATCTAACCATGCTAATTCATTGATCCAGATTAAACTGTTGGATCAATTTATTCACCTAATCTACCTAACTACTTTTAGCCAAGTTTAAACAGTTTGGCTAAATTATTTTCTTTAATTTAACAACAGAAATTGAAATTTGTTTGAACATGATTAGATTGTATGTTTCAAACAATGAATGATGATTGTGGAATTTCTAAACAAGTTGCACACAACATCCTAATTTACTTACAAAACAAACTATTTCATTTCAGTGGCATTTTCAGTTTGGCTAAATTATTTTCTTTAATCTAACAACAGAAATTGAAATTTGTTTGAACATGATTAGATTGTATGTTTCAAACAAGGAATGATGATTGTGGAATTTCTAACAAGTTGCACACAACATCCTAATTTACTTACAAAACAAACTATTTCATTTCAGTGGCATTTGAATTTGCATCACTTTCACACTTTATTCTTTTTTTTATGGGGTTATTTTATCATTTTTCTATTCTTTTATTCTATTTTTTCTTTCTTTCCTTTTTTTAATTTTTGATATGCCCTCTTTTCATTTTTCATTTATATCCTTTTTTTGGAAATCATCTACAAAATACAATATTATTTACAAATTGTGATGACTGGGAAAATGTTCAATCACCTTATGATCCTATGAATTATAGGACCCTAACAAATAACATATATGCACTATATGTGAGAAGAACCATCACAAAAGGAGGTGCCCTCACCTTCCTCAATTCCGCAAAAAAGTGAATTTCATACGTAAACTCGTAAAGGAAAATCCCTATTTGCTGGACTCAAACACGGAATCCACATAACCGATCCCCCCAACCAGTGAAGAAGGACCCCTATATGTCCTATGTTTTTTTGAGGAGAAAAGGAAGCTAGGCCGCCATCATTTCACCTCCCATCACCATCCCCATTCTAGACCAGGCCAAAAGCAATCCAAAACCACCCGGTAAAGAAATTCACCCATCACATGCACATTATTCAACAAATCCAACCATTTGATCAATAAATTATGCAAACTGAGTAGGTTCAATGACAACTTTTTCTTACTGGCCCACATGCCCTATAAGCACCTCTCAAACCAAGAAAAAATTACGCAGTGTTATTGTTGCATATGCTCTCAATTCCACCACACAAAGAATTGTCAATGCCTTACATGGTTACGTTCATCAAGAGAAGCACTAAAACCAATCCACACAAAAAATCCATGCCATAACAAGATCTCACCCCAGAGATGGATACCTTCACAAGGTATCCTGTCACGCAACGACAGCGAGGCATCAACATCCCACACCATGAGTAGCACCACCTCTAATAAAATATATTTAATTAGCTCCAAACCAATTCAAAGAAACCCTACCCATAGCACAACTAATACCTTTATACCACATGAATTTCCAGAATAACGAAGCCCACAAGGAGATGGTCAAGGCCTCGTTTGACATAGCAATACAGCACAAAGTCAATTGATGCTCAGGCTCCTGGGACATCGTCATCTCAACCACGACCTCTAGAAGGTGATCCCACCCCTCAAATGGAACACCTTCGATCATGGTCTTCACTCATCTCTAGGAGTCACAGTACCACTGTCACTCCACCTCTGCAACATCTCGTGACACCTCAGCCTCCTCATCTCACGTGGCAAATCTCTTTGTATCCATAGCCCCCTCTCTAGAGGGCCCGCCAATCTCAAGTCGAGGTCACTGTGTCTTTCGCTCTGAACCATCTCGAGGAGCAGATGGTGGCCTCGGTACCAGGGGTCTCTAAAGAACAGGCATGCCCCCCACAACACCCATGTGTCTCAGATTGTGACCAACCAAAAAGGCTAGTGGACATCCTGTGGCCCCACATCTACAAGTAAACAAAGCATAGTGTCAATATCATCACAAATAATAAATACATGAAAAAACACATATGTATACAAATCCATAAATAAAAAACATATACCTTATGGTCCCCAGGCAGCACCTGGAGGAAGCCCCATGTCTGGATCTCCCCAGAAGTCAACCCCATGGTACGGGTAGTCTAAAATCAGCTTGGGGTTGGAATCAAACCAACGTTGTACCATGTCATCCTAATAGCAACCCACCTCTCCTCCACCCTCCTGCAGCATCGCGCATCCCAAAAAATGCATGAGAGGTTCCTTACGAGGCCCCGCCAATACTGCAAGAAGAGGATGAAGCATAACGACCCTCTCATAGAGTATGTTGCAAAGCACACTCTCATAGAGAAAACTCTTGAGCGTCAAACGTTGAACCTAGGTGAGTTGAGACATCATCCCCTGATGCAATAGTCATGCCCAATCAAAGAACATCAATGCCTGTAGACACTACAGAACTAATATATTCAGCCTCAAGCACTGGTTGGGGGACACCGACCCCACCATTCTGATGATCATAGCCAGCACTTCTCGCTCATCTAGATCCTCCACTTTTGCGATCCTCATGCATGAATCTGAAATAGGGTTAGGGCCATAGTGCCCATCATCCCAAACCCTCATGCCAACATCCTCTCCTGGAAGTGGATAGGTAAGCACCTCCCCTCGCTGCATCAATCTAGTGATGAAATAGATATCGGCCTTCACTAATATCGGGAGGTATGTATGACAGATAATCATCACCTGACGATCTGCATCCCAGTAGCTAACCAAATATCATAGGAACTTGTCTTGCGACCTCATCAACGAGTTCTAAAGAAAGTTTTGCAACCCCCACTACACTAGTTGATGCCTCACTCTAGCATCCTACGACACAGCAGTCCGAAGAAGCACCCATTCTTGCTCTCTCCAAATCATCCTGCCACCTAGGATACCACAAGTCAAAAAATAGAACCCCTTAAGTCCTCAAAAAATCAAAAAGGGGAAAAAACAAATTTTCCCCCACTACCCACCTATCCTCCAAAACAACACACACTGTGCGCATTTCTATCTCATATGGTCGCACGGGTGACGCACAAAATTTTGGGAAATGTGCGATGAGCCCCAGAAGATTTCGTCGCATGCAACATGAGTCGGAGTATTCATTTCAGGCAAAACTTTGATTTTGCATGAAGACTGTGCGGCTCAAGAAGAGTCGCCCGCGCGATCACCTAGGTTGACCCTAATGAGGTCGTACAAGGGCCCCTATACAGCCTACCTAACCTAAAAACTGAAAATCACATAGGCTAGGGCTCAAGCTCCTACCTATCTCTCTCTACACGAATCCTGAGTGCACAAGTTGATCGCAACAGCAAGAAATGCTCCAGGAAAGATCTCTGACCTCCACAGCTTAGCAGTGTAAATGATTGATATATGGGCCCTGTTGTTCCTTAAGAAACCAATTTCCTGGATGTAGGGAAACTGTGCTTAAGACATTAATAAATATCACTTACTGTCACTTATTGTTTGTTGTGTTCTAAAATGAAGGACCTGGAAACTTGGTTTTAGACTCTTAATACATGTATGACCAGAACATCTCAGAATGCCATTTGTTACTAAATATAAATGATGGATGAAGAAAGTTTGAAGGGGAAGCTAAAGTTAATATGTTGATCTTTCACAGAAACAACTATATGTAACTTAGAGGAATTATGATAATGAGAACTGAATTAAAGATAATATGTTGATCTTTCACGGGAACTATTATCTGTAATTTAGAAGAGAAGTGAGGACTTCAAATATAGGAGCACTCTTTAAGGAATTTTAACCTTATCTACATAAGTAAATAAAGACCTATTGCTTCATTACTATACTTGAAAAGAAGAAAACATAACGTGACACATGACAGAGAATCTTACAAAATTATATGCAACAACTCATGGAAACTTCTGATTCTTTTATTAATCAACGAAGATATCAAGAATACAGTAGCCTAGTCTCCTGGTTCTCCAAAATTCCAACCCTTTCTTAGTAAAATTTCCTCTCTTTATTCATTGTGGAACAGTTTCTGAAACTGCCCAAATTATCTAACTGCTTTCCTAACTATATGAAATAAAAACTAATACATAATTTATAGAAGGTAAAAGACACCTCAAAGAACATGAAATAACAAAACATAAGTGGATTTAGAAGGGAATGATAACTATTGAGTTGCTCTATTGATCCGCTGCCAAATTCCTCTGTAAATGCACTAATGATGCTTAATTCATTTTAGCCGTAATAAAATACATTTAGTTTGTGTAATCCTGGCTTACATGGGCATTCTGATTAGCCAAAATGCCAAGAAACATATCGGATTGTCTTCCTCTTCAGCTTCGGCTCTAACCTTATTTTTCCACTTTACGCAGTGAAATTAACATGCACTTCTGATTAATCTGAGTAAATCCTACTTTATAAAACTTAACTTATGCACCCGGTTGCAATAGTTATGAAAACATTGGAAAAAACCTTTATAATGAAAATATATGATAAAACATGCTTTTCCGATTCCAATACGGGCTCAGCACAATTCCCAAGGCATACTTCCCACCAATTCATCTACATCGTTGATCTATGCTTTTCAGATCGGACAGTCTATAAAGGTTTTGGGCGATACATAAGCCCGGAGAATACCTGTCCGAAATGGGTGGTTTCCTCTCTCCACCTGACTGCTACGTGTTGAATGCTGAGTGGGATCCGGTGATCTCCACTAAAACCACTTACCATCTTCATTCCGCCCGAAATCCTGCCTTTTAACACGCCTTGTGGGCCCGTTGGGGCTTTTAATTATAATACATATATGCTTAAAGTCCGGCCTTTCTATTATAGTTATTTATAATACAAATTCATATAAAATAGATTAAACAACAAATATACATGAATATCAATAAAAATAGCGATAAGGCAAACGCATTGACTTATAAAATATGGCGTATAAACTATCAGGTTCGGAACCCAATCGCTCATTGCAATCAGCACTTTCCATATATATAATATATATTATTATATATATATATAATATATATATATATATAATTATATATATATATATATATATCTATATACTATATATAATATATATATATATATATATAATATATATATATATAATATATATATATATAACATGTTGTACGATACGATGGACCCACCGTAATTATAAAACATAATATATATCGTTTCGAGTCTGTCCAACCCATATCGCAATCGACATAGCCACATGCATATATATTAAAAATTATGTGATACCACAGACCCGCCAAGGATTATAAATCATAATGTATATATTTCGGGTTCGGACCGTGATCGCAAATCGTAATCGATGGTGTTCAATGTTCACATTTTTGCAGTGCAGCAGACCCAATACGCTTCATAAAGTACAATGTATATATTTCAGGTCCAGTGTTAATGTTTAACACTTGTTTCCCTTTGTAAAACCCGGTTTTTCCTCATTTCTTTTATATTTTGATTCCCGATAGACTTGTCTTATCTTTTATTCAAAATTTTCAAGTGATTTTGAAGGAAACAATGAATAAAACAAACAACAAAATGCATGTTACAACATTTGGCTCCACCTAGGAATAGTGCTTTTTCCACAAAAGCACTAATAACCATTGATTAGCGCCTTCACCTCGGGCTTGGAGTCATATATTGCTTTGCATCAACTGAAATACTGTGGCATTTGTACAATGGTTTCACTCTGGTATTCACAATGAAATGATGCTTATTCTTTAGAACTGGAAGTAGTGCTTTTGAGTATTGCCGATTTATAGGCAGCTGTAGAGTTTTCACATCAAGATTCTCAAGAATGAAAGTATTATTGGATCTCACTTCAGAAATTCTAAAAGGACCATACCAGAGAGGATCAAATTTCCCATGTTTACCCTTATCTTCTCTTCTAGTATCCCATCTTAATACTAAGTGTGCGACCTTGAAATCAATTCCCTTGCCTTTCCTATCAAAAATATTTTTCATCTTGGATTGATACATGATCAAGTTATCTCTTACTTTGTCCCTATTCTCGCTTAGCTCCACCACTTTGTTCATTCTTGTTATCAAAGCATTTGGTTCTTCTTTCGCCTCTTGAATCATTGCAATCATTGGCTTTACAAGTTGACTTGGAAACAAAGCCTGAGTTCCATATACTAATTCAAAAGGTGATTTCCCTATAGATCTTCTTGAAGTTACACCAGTAGCCCACAAAGAAAACTTTAATGTAGAATCCCAATCTCTTTGATTTTCTGCAATGGTTTTCTTAAGGATCTTCATCGAAGTTTTGTTAGTAGATTCAGCTAATCCATTTCCCTCAGGATGGTAAGCTATTGAATGAGACAAAATAACATTATATTTGTGACAAAAAACAAGAACTTACTTGAGTTGAAGACTCGAGCATTGTCTGTTATTATTTTAACGGGACATCCGAATATATTGAAAATATTTTCTTCCAGGAACTTCATTACTATCTGATCATTTGCTCTCTTAGTAGGAATTGCCTCTACCCATTTGGTGAAGTAATCGATTGCTATGAGAACCCACATGTGTTGTCTACTTGAAGGTGGATTGATTTCTCCAACAAAGTCCAATCCCCATTGCCTAAATGGCTCCTCTATGAAAACTGGAATCAAAGGTAAAGGAGCTAATATCTTTTTCTCGGCAAGAAGCTGGCACTTCTGACAACTTCTAACAAACTTATAAGTATCACCAAATAAAGTAGGCCAATAAAATCTTGCCTGAAGGATATTATGTGCAATTACTTTCCAACTATAATGTCCTCCACAAAACCCCTCATGATAATCCTTGATCATTTCTGTAAATTCATCCTTCGTTAAACATAGCAATAGGATTCCAGCAGGATCCTTCCAGTACAATCTTCCTTCCACAATTACATATGGTTGTGCCTTGATCTTTAGTGCCCTATACTTTGTTCTATCTAAGGATTGAGGACAAGAAAGAAAGCACAAATAATGAATTATATTCTTATACCATTTTGAACACAAAAAATTGTACGTGATCATCATGTCTGGATCTTGCTTTCCTTCACTTTCTTTAGTTGCTTTTTCATCCACAGGTGCCAATGAATTAATACCCAATGCCTGAAAGTTTGATTATGCTAACATTTTTTCCAATCCTTGTCCTTTCACCAACTTTGTAGGTTTTATGTCTAAATCATATTCTTGGATCTTGGCAATCCACTTTCCTCTTCTGCCTTCTACATCTCCCTGTAATAATACATCTTTCGTTGTAGCATTTGGCACACAAGGAATGATTTGGGACTGCAACACATAAGTTCTAAAAGCTTTCAAGGATTTTACCAAAGCATACACCTGTTGCTCAAGAATATTATATTTCATCTTAGAATCCCTAAGAATCTTACTGAAGAATGCAAATGGTTTCTCCCTCTCTTCATCATTCTTCTGCAGTAAGACAGCAGCTATTGAACTTGATGACGCAAATGAAAAATTTTGGAAAGGCTTCTAGTAATAAGGGCTTATTAAGACTGGAGTTGCCTGCAATGCCTCTTTAATCCTGGAAAATGATTCTCTAGCTTCTTTGGTCCAACTCATTTCATTCTCCTTTTTTAGCATATTAGTAATTTCTTTTAAAATTTCTACATAGTTGGATACAAATTTCCTCAGGAAGTTTATCTTTCCCAGGAACTTTTGAATATCCTTTTTACTCCTAAGAAGCGGTATTTCCTGCATGGCTTGTACTCTGGCTGGATCTATCTTCACTCCTTCTCTAGAAACAATGTGTCCCAACAGTTTTCCTTCTTTCAGAGCAAAAATGGATTTCTTGAGATTTAAGTAAAGTCCAAATCTTCTACATTTGTCAAAATTTATCTTCAAATGATCCAAATGTTCTTCATCAGACTTTGAGAAAACAGTAATATCATCCAAATATATTACTACAAACTTATCTCCAACAAAAGAAATGTCCATAGCCCTCTGAAAAGTAGCACCTACATTCATCAATCTAAAGGGCATTCTGGCATACATAAATGTTCCCCAAGGCATTGTGTACATTGTTTTCTTCTGATCCTCCTTATCCACAACCACCTGGTTATAACCAGAAAATCCATCTAGCATTGACATTCTAAAAGATCCGTTACCTTTTGCAGCACATGATCCATCTTAGGCAATGGATAGTTATCTTTTAAAGAAGCCCTGTTGAGGTTTCTGAAGTCCATACACAACCTTATTTCTCCATTTTTCTTTCTCATAGGTATTAGAATAGCCACCCAATCAGAATACCTAAGTGGGACTATGATTTTAACATCAAGTAACTTCTTGACCTCCTTTTCAATTGATGGTAGAAGCATAGGATTTATCTGCCTAAGCTTCTATTTGTAGGGTTTAACCCCCTCCTTCAAAGGAATCTTATGCTAAAAAAAATTACATCATAGGTTTTGAGATCTTCATAGGACCATGCAAAGACATCAACAAAATTCTTGAACATTTTAATATATCTTTCTTGAAAATTAGGTGAAACTCCAGCATATAATTTGACAAACCTGGGATTCTCCTGAGTTCCAATGTTATGATCCTGAATATGTTCATCCTGTGAGATTTTCCCTAAGTCCACAGCCACATCATTGGAATTAAAAATCCTTTCAAGAGGAACAAGTCCCTTTGGCAGAATGTTATCTTTTAATTGAAATATATTCTGATTTGCTATTGAATCTTTTAAACCACTGCCTCCTGCAATTTCTGTTGTCTCTTCTTCATCCTGATCAATTTCTATGCCCTGGAACTCTTCAACCATGGTCAAAAACTCCTTAATCTATTGGTCATCTTCAAAAACTTGTTAGTTCTTAAAATTATCAGGAACAGAAGGTCTGTGTCTCATTTCTACCTCATATCTTAGTCTTGGATTAATAGGAGGCTTGAAAGTGCTAGCAGCCACAGCCAATGAATCTTCCAATCTATTCTCATCTCTTGGAATGAATTGAATGTTAAAAACTTCAAAGAAGTTTTCAATCAAATCCGATACCTCATTTCTGTATGCGTGGAGCCTAGGATGCTTTATTTGGCAATGATGTTTTATCTGCTTAATAATTAGCTCTGAATCTCTAAAAGCAGAAATTGACTTGACTCCCATCTTTTTGGTTGTTTGTAGAGCAATAATCAAGGACTCATATTCTACCACATTCTTAGTTTCTTTGAACTCTAACTTGAAATAAAAATGGAACATACTACCTCCAGGTGCAATTAGAAGAAAACCAGCACCTGTTCCTTCCTTGGAAAAATCTCCATCAAAGAAACATTTCCACACTTTTTCATTTGTAGCTCTGTAATTACATTCGCTGAAGAAAGTTGCTTCTAATTATCTTCAGCCAGCTCTGCATTATCATGCAGTGTGAAACAAGCAAAGTCATCTTCTCCTGAATATACACAGGTCAATTGCTTGCTCCATTTTTTGTAATTGTTTTTACAAATGTAGTTTCTCTATACAATCTCCTCTCTTCCCCACCAAAAACTGGTATAACAGCATATGTAAAATCTCGCTTCAAAGCACCTCCCAATTTAGCCCTCCAGGACCTAGATAGACGCATTCCAAATCTAGCAGGAATATCTGCTACTACAACATCCATGACCAAGCTTATAGGTGGAACTTTGGCTAGTGACACTGCCAGATCCTTAATAACCCCCAGACACTTGACCTTGTTTGAATCAAAAGAATACAAATCCCTGTAAGGTTTGGTCACTTATAGATTTAATTTCTTCATCACTGACAGAGGCATAAGATTATGTAAAGCTCCTGAATCAAACATACAATTATGAAGGAGGAAATCATGAACCAATAAGGAAATATAAAAAGGAGGTATTGAAGAATCTACTTCCTTGACATGTGGACCAAAAACCACTACTTGTTTATCTTCCTACAGATTTACAGTGTCACTCTCATTTTCTTTTAAATTAATAAACTCAACAATCTCCTTTTGATAAGTAAGTGTTTTTTCCAATTCTGTAAGGGGGACTTGTATTCTTACCTTTTCCAACTCCTTGGTAAGACTAAACAAGTGACCCTATTTAGCAGTCTTTTCATTCTCATCTTCACCTTTCTTCATGACTGGAATTGTTTTAGGAATTGAAACAAGTTTCTCCAAAGTAATTTTTCTAGTTTGATCTTGAGAAGGCTCACCTCAAAGTATCTGTGTCTTGCCATTTTCATTTTGCTACTGCTTTCCTTTATTTACTTGCTTTGCAGGCTAAGATTCCAGTGGAGTCGCCTTTGGTGAGGAAGTTGAAACTTGCTACTCACTTTCATTTTCCTGATTTCTGGATCTTTTCCTAGATCTCAGGTCATATTTCTTGTGTAGTTCAGCCTGCTTAAAATCAGAGAATTGTTTCCAATATTCATCAATTTCATTATCATCATGAATAGAATCTGCTTCATCATACACATACTCTTCTCCTTCAATGCCGTGTTACTCTTCATCAACAGCATATAGTGTAGAAATTTGGTCTTTAGGTTGTTCTTTCTTCACTAGGATCTGCTTCTATATATAATGGTGCTTGAATTTGGTTTTGATATTTTCTTTCCTTTTGCAAAATTTTCCAAGGTTGTCTTCTGAATTGGGGATTAAAGTTCTTATTATGTTGTGTTTATCTCTGAGAGTTCTTATTCTCTAACTCTAACCTATTTAACTTATTTGACATAGTTTTAATTACATTACACATATCCTGCAATGATTGACTTTGAGAGGATTCTATCTTTGCCTTTCCCTTGTCTTGGGTAGGCTGTGTTTCTGGTGCTTTTCCTGCAGCCACCAAATTCACTTCTATCTCTAAAGCATCTGTTTGGATTTGATCAAGGGTTGGAGCTCTTCTTTCCCTTAATGTGAATCTAAAATTTGATTCAAACGCCCCTGCAAAAGTTATTTTTGCACCAGCAGGAGGAGGCTTAATCTCTGCTGGGAGACTATTGTACAATTTGTTAAGTCTTCTAACACATTCAGCCACAGTTTCATCAGACTTCTTCTTTATGGCATCAAAATCTATTAATGAATATCCATGGTCTCTTTTTTCTCCCCATCTCTGAATAAACACACATTCCATCTCTTCCAAAGAAGGAATGGTATTATTTGGAAGTCCTTTGAACCATTTCATTGCTTCTTCATGTAGGGACTAAACAAAAAGTATTAGAACAACATCTAAATGTTCAACATTTAGGATTTCTGAAAAATTACAAAATACTACTACATGATTCTCTGTTGTCTGTTCATCTTCTCCTGAAAAACGTGGAAGATTTTTAAGGTAATTCTGTGGCATTTGATTGAAAGGTTGTGGTAGTTGAAGAGGTGCATACCTATTCACTAAGAATGCAGGTGTTACCATGTTTACTGAACTTTGATTGCCAACAGATGTGGAACTTGATTGAGAAGTAAATGGAATGTGCAAAGGAGGTAATGTGGTTATTGGTTGAGGTTGAATAATTACAACAGGTAAATGAAAAGTAACAAACTCAAAATATTGGTCTTGACAGCTAGGTTCTCGAAATGAAGATGATGAAAAAGATGACTCTCTATCAAATGAATTTTCAAATGACTTGATGTCCGATGCAGACAATGTAGGAATTGGTGTAATTGGAATATTGGATCTTTCAACCCTCTTAGAAAATAGCCTTTCAGGATCTGAAAGAGATTGAACTTTCTTTTGTGAAGTATCTAATCTTGTATGGGGCCTTCTTGAAGCCATAGTTTTTGCTTTGATTCAAAACAGCCAAATATTTCCTCCTCACTAAACAACCAGAGGAAAATATTGAAAACCCAGGGAAAAGTCTTCTTGTCTTCTCTCCCTGGAAATGGCGCCAATTAATGTTGTTCTTTAAGAAACCAATTTCTTGGTTGTAGGGAAATTGTGCTTAACACATTAACAAATATCACTTACTGTCAATTATTGTTTGTTGTGTTCTCAAATGCAAAACCTGGAAACTTTGTTTTAGACTCTTAATACATGTATGATCAAAACATCTCAAAATGCCATTTGTTGCTAAATATAAATGATGGATGAAGAAAGTTTGAAGGGGAAGCTAAATATAATATGTTGATCTTTCACAGAAACTATTATCTGTAACTTAGAGGAATTATGATAATGAGAACTGAATTAAAGATAATATGTTGATCTTTCACAGGAACTATTATCTACAATTTAGAAGGGAAGTGAGGACTTCAAATATAGGAGTGCTCTTTAAGGAATTTTAATCTTATCTACATAAGTAAATAAAGACCTGTTGCTTCATTACTATACTTGAAAAGAAGAAAAAATAGCATGACACATGACAAAGACGCTTACAAAATTATATGCAACAACTCAGGGAAACTTCTGATTCTTTCATTAATCAATGATGATATCAGGAATACAGTAGCCTAGTCTCTAGGTTCTCCAAAATTCCAACCCTTTCTTAGTAAAATTTCCTCTCTTTATACATTGTGGAACAGTTTCTGAAATTGCCCAAATTATCTATACTTTCCTAATTATATGAAATAAAAACTATTACATAATTTACAGAGGGTAAAAGACACCTCAAAGAACATGAAATAACAAAACATAACTGGATTTAGAAGGGAATGATAATTGCTAATTTGCTCTGTTGATCCGCTGCCAAATTCCTTTGTAAATGCACTAATGATGCTTAATTCATTTTAGCGTAATAAAATGCATTTAGTTTGTGTAATCCTGGCTTACATGGGCATTCTGATTGGCCAAAATGCCAAGAAACATATTGGATTGTCTTCCTCTATAACTTTGGCTCTAACCTTGTTTTTCCACTTTACACAGCGAAACTAACACGCACTTATGGTTAATCCGAGTAAATCCTGCTTTATAACCTGTCAAATCTACCCATTCAACACTCCGTTAACTCCATCACAAATCTTAATCGGCCCGAAAATCCCTGTAAAACTTAACTTATGCACCCAGCCGCAATAACTATGAAAACATTGGAATTATGCGTAAAACCTTTATAATGAAAATATATGATAAAACATGCTTTTCTATTTCCAATACGGGCTTAGCACAATTCCCAAGGCATACTTCCTGCCAATTCATCTACACCATTGATCTATGCTTTTCAGATCAGACAGTCTATAAAGGTTTCGAGCAATACATAAGCCCGGAGAATGCCTGTCCAAAATGAGTGGTTTCCTCTCTCCGCCTAACTGCTACATGTTGAATGCTAAGTGGGATTGGGTGATCTCCACTAAAACCACCTAAAATCCTGCCTTTTAACATGCCTTGTGGGCCCGCTGGGGATTTTAATTATAATACATATATGCTTAAAGTTTGGCCTTTCTATTATAATGCTTTATAATAGAAATTCATATAAAATAGTGTAAACAACAAATATACATGAATATCAATAAAAATAGCGACAAGGCGGATGCACTGACTTATAAAATATGGCGTATAAACTATCGGGTCCAGAACCCAATCGCTCATCGCAATCGGCGCTTTCCATATATATAATATATATATATATATATATATATATATATATAGAGAGAGAGAGAGAGAGAGAGAGAGAGAGAGAGAGATTTAGATATAGATATAGATATATATGTAACATGCTATACGATACGACAGACCCGCCGTAATTATAAAACATAATATATATCGTTCTGGGTCCGACCAACCCATATCGCAATTGGCATAGCCACATGCATATATATTAAGAATTATGCGATAACGCGGACCCGCCAAGGATTATAAATCATAATGTATATATTTCGGGTTCGGCCCGCAATCACAAATCGCAATTGGCGGTGTTCAATGTTCACGGTTTTGCGATGCATCAGACCGGATATGCTTTATAAAGCACGGTGTATATATTTCAGGTCCGGTGTTAATGTTTAACACTTGTTTCCATTTGTAAAACCCGATTTTTCCTCATTTCTTTTATATTTTGATTCCCGATAGACTTGTCTTATCTTTTATTCAAAATTTCAAGTGATTTTGAATGAAACAACGAATAAAACAAACAACAAAATGCATGTTACAACAAGCCCCTTGGCCCTATCTATCGCCCTTTTTTCCATCTCTTGGGGTACATTACAGAAGCCTGGGATCTCTGTTGAGAAAAATTAAAGAGATGCAAAGATCAGTCCCACGACATCTTCATCGTGGAACTCTCTATTCGGATAAATACAAAAAATCATTTTTTGGTTGGTCACACATGTCAGGTACTTCTCCATCTCTCTAAGTCCATAACATTCATTTTATATGTATGTCTTGAATGATGCTTTCACTTTGGTTTTTGGTTGTATCCATTTCAGGTGTTATCACCGAAAATACTATTGCCAAAAAATTGTTTAGCATAGCCTAAGGACAGGGTGTTTTCGCAGCGCCAGAATTCTTTTAGCAGTTTCGCAGCGCTACCTCTTTAGCTGGTTTCGTAGCATGCTACGAAATTGAGGATTGGTTCGAGTTTTCAATGAAGGTCCAAATTTTAGCATGCCTATTGTACAGAGTTTTGTTTCCCTCCAGGAATGCAGATGAGAGCAGTGACAGTGTTTTTAAGGAGGCACCTTATGATGATGCAGCTATTGTGGGATTGACATCAAGTACATAAAGGGAGTTATCTCTGAATCCTGGTTCATGGGTGATTGTGAAGGATGTCCATACTAATGTGGGGAGACTTGCAAGAGTCTTTGTTTTGAATCCTCCAGACAAAAAATCTATTGAATTCCACAAATCATAGAGAGTATTATGTTCTCAGCTGGCATGCTTGAAACATATGGGCCTTCTGTCAGCGTACTGTTTGTCTGAAGATTATGCTTTAGTCATTAATCCACAGAGCAGCATCTATTTTCTAGAAGCAAAAGGAGCATTTCAGCGATGGTGTTGGTTATAGTTGGATTGATGGTTTGTATATTACCCTGAGAACATACCCACGACAAAGGAGGTGCGACCGGGAGAATTTCAAATTGTAGATATTGATTTTCCTAATACAACTGCAACCTCTTTCACAAAACAGGGCGCCACAATGGATTGACATATTGAAAAAACATCTCGAGATCCCTCCTGCAAGCTTACAGAGTATTTTTGACCTATCTATTATTCCACTGTTGCCTGTATATGACCGCATCTTTGTTCCGATTGCATGGAACTTGACAGGGAATGAACGAGGAGTATTTATGATAAAGTTTATGTTCACACCATGTTCAAGGATAAAGAGAAGGACACTTCGGCGTTTCAATCTGGGAATCTGGGGATGTTGATTTCTCTGTCATAGGCGGTCGCCCAAGAAAGGAGAGGATAATATGATGGAGTGAGAGATTCGGGGAAATTTGTGATGTTTTTGAAACCTACTTTTCAGTAGCTGA